>APFE031604857.1:240375-253064 GCA_000404065.3 Pinus taeda | reverse complement strand
TCTGTACCATAACCAAAAATGAGTAGTGCCTCTAAGGTATCTCAATACATTCTTTGTCGCCTTCCAATACAGCTTGGTAGGCCTAACCATCACTTGACTAAGTTGGTTAACTGCATAGAACATATCTGGTCATGTGTTCACCAAGTACATGAGTGAACCCATAAGCTATCTATAAACAATAGCTTTCACTACTTCCCCTGAAGTAGCATCCTCCTTCCTCCAATTACCAGCTAGAGGAGTCTCCATGGGTTTACTGCTCTCCATGCGGAATCTCCTAAGTATCTTGTTGGTATACTTGCCCTGATATACAAACTACCCCCCATCTCTCTGCCATACCTCCATGCCAAGAATGTAATGCATGAGCCCCATGTCCTTCATCTCAAACTCTTTTGCAAAGTCCTCCTTGCAAGATGTGATGAGCTTCTCATCACCTGTAAGTATAAGATCATCTACATAAAGTACAATGATTAACAACTTACCTTCCACCACTATGTGATACAAGTTCGCATTCGCTTCACTCTTCGTGAAGCCCAACCGAGTGATGTAGTGATCTATCCTGGTGTACCAAGCATGGGGTGCTTTCTTCAACCCATACAACACTCTCTTGAGTCGGCACACATGAGACTCACAGTCTAAGGTTTCAAAATCTCCAGGCTGCTCTATGTACACCTCTTCCTCAATCATGCCATTGAGGAAGGCAATATTCACATCCATCTAATGGATCTTCCAACCCATCTGTGCTGATAGTGCCAAAATAGATCTGATTGACGAGTACCTTGCAATAGGAGGAAAGCTCTAATCATACTCAATCCCCTAGACCCGTGAAAAGCCACGAGCCACAAATCCGGCCTTATGCTTCTCTACACTACCATCTATAGCTTGATTTACCTTATAAAGCCAATGGGAGCTCACAACTGACTTGTCCTTCGGTCTTGGGACCACATCCCAAACACTGTTTCAAATTATGGAGTCATACTCCTCCACCATCGCATCTACCCAAATCGATTGTTGCACTGCTTCCTGAAAGGAAGATGGCTATGTTACAACACAAGCACCTATAATTTCCATGTATCCAGTGTACCTCTCTAGTGACCTCCTCTGTCTACGCTGAGAAGAGGGTGCTCCCAGATTCTCCCGTGCATCATCCAACAATCTATCAGCCTCTCTAGTGCGCTTTCTTCCCTCTCTGGAAGAATCTACATGAGTGGATGTCTCCACTCTCTGAATCTCTACATGTGGATGCTCCACATCAATCTAAGGGCCCTCAAACGTAGGAGCTAAAAGCTCCTCATCCACATGTAGCTCAAGCTCCCTCTCAAGGGATACTCGCATGGCCTTCTCCTCATCAAACCTGATATCCCTGCGAACCACTGTCATCCAACTAGTGTGCATGTACACTCGATAGTTGTGGGGTGTATCAATGTACCCCATAAATATCCCCAACTCCGATGTTGCCTCAAGCTTCTTTCGTGCATCTTTGGTCACATGGAAATAAATCAATGACCCAAAAATCCTAAAGTGACCAACATTTGGTGTTTTACCGGAATAAGCCTCCTCTGGTGCCTTCATCTCAAGTATCCGATGTGGGCTATAGTTCTGAACATAAACCGTTGTTTTACATGCCTCAACCCACAAGTGTAGTGGTAGGCCCTCATCATACAACATCGCCCTTACTGCCCCTTCTATACTCATGTTCTTCCTCTCGGCAACCCCATTTTGTTGAGGGTTATGGGATGCCGTCAACTCTCGTTTAATCCCTTCCACTGCATAGAAGTTATTAAACTCATTTGAGACATACTCACCACTGTTATCACTCCGTAGAGATTTAACCTTCTTTCCATACTCTTTCTCTACCAATGCTTTGAACTCACAAAACTTTGTGAAAGTTTGTTCCTTTTTTTGCATAAAAAATACCAAGCATTTATGAGAATAGGCATAAAAAATATAACAAAATTGTCGTGTTTGGTCGTGGACACTGTCGAGAATGGTCCACAGACATCTAAATGGACTCTCTCTAGAATAGACTCTGCTTCACTGTCTCTGTCTCTAAAGGAAGAACTTGGTGTATGTTCCCAAAGTACAACCCTTGCATGTATCGACTTGTTCAAGCGTACCTTTGGGAATACTAGTAGAGATTTGTTGCAATATCTTCAAAGCCCCATGATGCAAGTGGCCCAATCACCTATGCCACAACTTGTTGACATCTCGCCTCAACATCTTTTCTACTTTTGAACTCAAAGCAACACAATCCCCTATCTCTATCTTATAGAGATTCTGAAATTGAATCGCTATCTTATTTACTTGACCCGTGGCTATGTGTCGAAGGAACTCCTTTCCTTTCGAAAATATCACATCATAGCCTCTATCCTCAAGCATGGCAATAGATACCAAGTTCTTCATCAGTCCGGGTACATGTATAACATTCTTTAAGGTGAGTGGAGCTGCATGCTCCCTCTGAAAAGTAATAGTTCCCACACCAGTAACACTATACTTACCTTCATCACCCATCTCGATATGCATCTTGAGATCTTTCTCCTCCAGTTTACTGATTAACTATTTGTTGCCAGCCATGTGGAAAGAAGCTCCATTGTCTAAGTACTGGACACTTCCCATCATTGAAGACACCATGCATGCAATGAGAGAAAAGTCCAATTCGAATTGGAAGGCCAAAGCCTCACCTGCTGCTCCTCTTGAGGACTTCTCCTTGGACTTCTTCAATGGACAATTTGTAGAAAAGTGACCCATCTTGTGACAGTGAAAGAATTTAACTTTTGTCATGTCCTTCTTCATACCTCCATGATAAGAATCGGATTTGGAACGAGAAATTTTACCTTTCCCCTTCCTCGCCTTAATCGCTAAGGCACAATTTTCTTCATCATCGGTGTTTGATGAAGAGCCAACCCCGGTGTTCCTCCAGATCTCATCTTGCATCAAATCCGACCATAGTTGTTCCCAATTTGGTATATTCTTCCGACCATTTGACAGAGTCCCGATAACTATGCCAACTCTTTGGGAGTCCAAGAAGAGAAAGACTCACCATATCCTCCTTGAAAACCGTGATTCCAACACTTCCAATCTCATCCCAACATTGAGTGAACTTGGTAAAGTACTTTGGAATCGTCTCGCCTTTCTCCATCTTGATTTTATGAAGTTTATCCTTCAATGCCAACTTCCTTTGATCACTACTATTATGATACAAGTTCTTCAATGTTTTCCACATAGAAGGCAGAGTTTCCCTTCCATGGAGGCCTGAGACAATATGATCTTGAACTCCCTCAAGGATTATCTTCCTTGCCTTCGCCACACACTTCTTCCAATCAGCAAATTTCTGTGTATTAGTAGCTGCTGGCTTAGGAATTGCTTGTTCAACAAATTCCTTCGAGCCTGTCCTCTAGCACAACCTCCATCCCGTCCCTCCAAGTTATGAAATTTGAGCTGCCTTCCAAGGCATACTCAAGCCTCAACCCATGGAATGCCATTTGCCAATCCTGAAGTATGTATGCAAAATTGACTTTCACCTGTAACCCAAAAACTCAAAACTTCAAAATCTCCTCTAGAGAGCTGATTTTAAATCAGCAATATCTCTCTCATCTGAACTCTGATTCGACCGATTTTTTTATTTTTTGAATGTGGGTATATTTTCCCAAGGAATCCAGATTTGTAATTTGTTTCTGAAATTTTTGTACATAAATTTTCAGATCTTCTCTATAAACGCTCGGCCCAAAAAATTCTTTCTCTTATACCAAGTAGAAAATCTTGTAGATTCACAAGCTCATGTAATTTGGTAAAGCAAGAGACAAGAATCTACTTCTACTCTTTTCAGCGAAAGCCCATAAACATCGAGGAAACAATAATCAATAGAGGAAGAGAATCAAAGGCACATAACACAATAAACATCCAGGGAAAGTCACAACTAAAAACCCCACTATATGTTTTGTATTAATCCAGAAAATTAAGATGAAATTACAATGCTTATTCTCTCCAGAACAATCCCAACACTCACCAAATTCAATCTCCAACTCATAAGCAAGCTCAAGGCCAAAGCTTAGCCTCTTTACAAGCTCTCCAAGTATCCATTCTAGTGTGTAATTTCTATGAAGGATAGCTTGTATTTAAAGGGAAATAAAGCCTCTAAAAATAGCGCAATCCCACAAGGATTAGTGCATGAATGCTTGCACTATCAATGCAACTCAAAAAAATCTAAAACAAATAGTGCACTATCCCTACACTCTAGTCTCAACTGGGTCTTTCTCTAATTCGACATGCATGAGTTTTTGAAGCGTAAATATTCAGTTAACTAGAGTAGCATTGGCAGAGTTCATTACTGACACCACTGGCTGTTAACTCACTATTAGTGCTGTCAATCAGTTTGAGAACTAATTTAACCAAGTTGACTCATTAAACTGAGTCTTCTATTTTACAACTCACAATTAACTCACACTGGACTCGTATAAAGTAGGGAGAACATACACACGATGACATAAAGACTTCCAACTTGAATTTCCTAAGTTAAGTAAGTTTAATAAACTTAATTAACTATTTTTTAAGTTGCTATGAGAATAGAATTTGAATTAATTCCCAGTTTAATTTAAGGACAAATTAAATTGGACTCTCTTGTTTCCATTTCTCAACACTCCCTCTCAACAACAAATGGATTATCACCTACCTCGATCCTATCTCTGTGAAACTTGAATTTACATCTTGACAATGCTTTTGTCAATATGTCAATATCTTGATCCTCCATGGGAATGTAATCTGACAACATGATCCGCCTCAATACACAATCTTTGAGATGATGATACTGGATATTAATATGCTTGGACCGATCATGAAAGACTTGATTTTCAAAGTGTTTGATACAACTCTAATTATCACAATAAATCATTGTCAGATCCATCTACTGACCAAAGAAACCAACCAGGATATTCCTCATCTAGATAGCCTCACATGCAACCTGAATTGCATCAATCTACTATGCCTTTGTCGAAATGAGTGTAACCTACCTTTGTTTCTTGCTATACTGAGAAACTGTCGCTAACCCAATACTAAAGATACCTCGTGATGTGCTCTTCTTGTCGGATGGACTCCCTACCCAATCTGCATCAGTGAAGCCTTGAAGCTTCATTCCCTTTGTCCATCTGTACCATAACCCAAAATGAGTAGTGCCTCTGAGGTATCTCAATACATTCTTTGTCTCTTTCCAATACAACTTGGTAGGCCTAACCATCACTTGACTAAGTTGGTTAACTGCATAGAACATATCCAGTTGTGTGTTCACCAAGTACATGAGTGAACCCATAAGTTGCCTGTAAACAATAGCTTTCACTACTTCCCCTGAAGTAGCATCCTCCTTCCTCTAGTTACCGGCTAGAGGAGTCTCCATGGGTTTACTTCTCTTAATGCAGAATCTCATGAGTATCTCATTGGAATACTTGCCCTAAGATACAAACTACTCCCCATCTCTCTGCCATACCTCCATGCCAAGAAAGTAGTGCATGAGCCCCATGTCCTTCATCTCAAACTCTCTTGCAAGTTCCTCCATTTTGATGAGCTTCTCATCACCTGTCAGTATAAGTCATCTACATAGAGTACAATGATCAACAACTTACCTTCCACCATTATGTGATACAGGTTCACATCCGCTTCACTCTTTGTGAAGCCCAACCTAGTGAAGTAGCTATCTACCCTGGTGTACCAAGCACGGGGTGCTTACATCAGCCCATACAACGCTCTCTTGAGTCGGCACACGTGCAAATCATGGTCTAAGGTTTCAAAATCTTCAGGCTTCTCTATGTACACCTCTTCTTCAATCACGCCATTAAGGAAGACAATATTCACATCCATCTGATGGCTCTTCCAACCCATTTGTGTTGATAGTGCCAAAATAGATCTGATTGATGAGTACCTTGCAACAGGAGTAAAGGTCTCATCATAGTCAATCCCCTATACCTGTGAAAAGCCACGGGCCACAAATCTTGCCTAATTCTTCTCCACACTACCATCTGTAGTTTGCTTTACCTTATAAAGCCAACGAGAGCTCACAACTGACGGGTTCTTTATGCATGGATTCACCGGAGTTCACTCCCTACTAACATTGGTGTATTGCTCCAAGGGCGAGTTTTTCTTGGGGTTTCATTGTTTCACTATTCATGCCTCCGCCATCTGAGTCCCTCCATTGACACGTCAACTGCCAATGGCCGAGGGTATTTTTATTTTTCCATGGCAGGCATCATGTTTCCTCTGCAAGTGCTCTCTCTATGCAGAGCTCTTATCGTTGTTGTATGTTCCTTGCTCTTATGCTGAGTGTTCGCTAGTCTCCAAAGTCATCATCGTCTACTTTTTGGGCTTCATGGCCACTTTCTTTCTGGATGGGGTTCCTTCTTTCTATTTCCCTACTCATGGGTGTTGGATATTGGGTTTCCATCAATTTTTTAAGATATTTTTTGCTTGTTATCATGCTGCCCGTTTTTGGGCTTGTTTCTCTGGAGGGTCTAGCCCCCAGTGGACTATTTTATGCCTATGTGTGTGATGAGGTTTGTCGAAGCATCTCCAGGCACGTCCAAGCCGGTCATAACAACTTCTGGCCTTTTTATTTATACTATTTTTCATGTGTGCCTGTGATGAGGCCCGTCAGAGCATCTCCAAGCATGTCCAAGCCGGCTAGAGCATTTTCCTACTGTTTTTTTGTTTGTGTTTCTTTCAGATTTATGTTGGGGTTTGCTGATCCACATTGTAATGCTTGGATGCCCGTTTGTTGGGCTATACCTAGTGCTCACTATGAGGTGATTTGGTAGACATGTGTGCCCTGATATCTTGCTTATTTTCACAGTTTATGTAAACATTTTTCATTTTAATGAAAATTATTGGTTTTTTCTTTTTGAAATAAAATAAATAAATTGTTTTTAGATGTTATTTTTCATCTCCATATTAAGTAGTGAAATAACTAGATACATCCCTCGTATTTTTTTATTTTATTTTTGTAAGCAACCATTTCTACATTATATTAACAAAGCAAAAAATATATAATGTACATTCTTGATAGCCAGCTTTGCCTCAGAGCGAGGAAACTAGATTGTGGGATCAAAAGTTCTATACCCTTGGAAGGGGAAACTAGAGTCTAAGTTTTTGAAAAATGAAGCAATAAATTCTCAATTTGATTTTGCCTTGATTAAATCAAGAAGACAACTTGGATGCAGTTAACTTGTGTGACATGGCTTGTATCACTTAGTTTACTCAATAAATTTGAGTTGGATGAGTTAGATTTCAGTTAATCATGTTTGATTTCTAATTTGTAGCAATAAAATTCAGTTATCTCGAGTTGTTTTCAGTTAAACTAGTTCCAACTATTAGAGGAATTAGTGGAAGGTCAGTTGTGCAACGGGACTTCAATCAAACTCAGTGATCATCCAGTTAAATGATTAATCAACCTAAAATAACTAGTGTATGCAGAGAATTCGAGTTACCCAATTGAGGTGGAAATTCCAAGGAAATGTAACATCATTTGTAGACTATTCCAGATTGTACAACTGTTGGATGCAACCTGATGATCAATTTGAGGAATTACACAATCTGTTTTGGAGAAATTCCTAAATAATGAGGGCCTAATTTCTCAAGGAATTGTGCAAGGAAATAAGGGCTCAATCAAAGGAAAAAATTTACAAAGTCTAGGTTAGAGCTTCTCAATGAGTAGAGAGCTAGGTTACACACCTCTTGGTGTGCTCAGTTGAGCAAAGCAATTGTAGTACATCTTTATTCATCATATTAATGCAAGTAGGCATTAGGGTTTTTAGCTGTTTTCTTTTCTTGAGAAAAATACTATTTTCATGTGTGTGATTTTTATCGCATTTATGATATTTTTGTTCTAAATTATGAATTAATGTTCGGAAAGTAGTAGAGTAGGTTTGTGTCTTGTGTTTTTTATTAAAAATTCATTAGCAGTTGCAAATCTACATCATAATTTATACATGATATCAGAGTAGGATTCACAAAGTAGAACTTTCAAAGTTGTTTCTCAGGAGGTTCAAATTTGGAGTTCAGTGCATCATGATTTATTCAAGGCTGAGAAGATGACCTCCAATGGACTTAGGCTAGAGTATTCCTTGGAAGACATCTCTAATTTTGTTGCATGGATCGCATGGAGGTGCTATTGGATGATAATGGATTGCTAGAATACATCAAGATAGATGTTGCAAAACCACCAAAATCTAATGCCCAAAACCTTGCTCAATGGAATAAATATGTAGCCAAGGCAAGGAGAGTAATATTGGAGGGAGTAAGGGATCACATTGTCTCAAATATCCACAGAAAAGAAACTTCATTCACAATATGGAAAGCATTGATAAAATTGTTCGAGAATAATAATGAACATAGGAAGTTTGTGCTCAAGAATAAACTTTGAAATATCAAGATGTATAAGAACGACACTATTCTGCAGTATCTTAGCAAGTTCACACAATGCCATGATGAACTTGGCGAGGTTAGTGTTAATGTTTCGAAAGAAGACTTGGTAATCCTAGCCCTTTTGGGCCTTCCCAAGAGTTGGCATATCTATTAAGATTTGGTGAACGAGAGGGAGAAATTACCGAGTTGGGAGCATTTATGGTCTAATTTGGTAAAGGAGGAAATAAGGAAGAATACCAGAGATAGGACTTCATCGAAGACTACTGAATTGGGAGTGTTTATGGTCCGATTTGGTACAAGAGGAAATAAGGCAAAATGTTGGAGATGGGACTTCATCAGAGGGTGAGGATGAAGAAAAATTTGCATTGTCTGGAAAGGAAAAGAAGGGAAAAGGGAAGAATTCTCAATCCAAATCAGAATCTAGTCAAGGGGCAAAGAAGAAATATTTTTCCAAAATTAAATGCTTCCATTATCATGAATTCGGGCACTATGGCACGAAGTGTCCACACAAAAAGGAAAGTAAGAAGACCTTAAGGGGAGTAGTAGGTGAAACCTTGGCTTCGCAGTTCGAACTTGACTTGACCCTCAATGCATGCATGACCAACATAGATATGGGGAGTGTGTGTTACTTGGAATCAGGTGCATCATTCCACATGGTAGGGTGTAGAGAATTTTTCAGTGACTTGGAAGAAAAATATTTGTAGATGCACATTGATCTTGGGGACGACATAAGGTATAACATGACTGGGATTGGTACAATCACCTTTCTAAGGGAGTTAGGCCCCCCCCTCAGGCTCAAGGATGTCATGTTCATTCCGGGACTCAAGAAAAATCTTGTCTCTATTCCAGTTTTGGAAGACTGTGCTTATGATGTGATCTTCAACAAAGGAAAGGCAATCCTGAGACACATATCCATGAGAAAAGTGAAGCAAATCAGGGTTTGGGTGAAGAAATTATATAAGCTAGATGTGAAATACTATGTTACATTAAGCACAAAGGCAGAAAAGGTGTAGGGCCTTGATGTCGATGAACTTTGGCACAAAAGACTTGGCTATTAGCATCATGGCACCTTGAAGATTATGCAACATATAACCACATACCTCCCCCATAGGAGCACTTGAGTAGCAAGATGTACATAACGGGTGTACTTTGGGGAAGTACACAAAATCCGCATTCCATGATCAGGACAACAAAGCAAATGTAGTCTTCGAAAGGATCCACTCTAATGCTTGTGGATCTTTCACGATAGCCTCCACTACCAGACACAAATATTTTGTCATTTTTAATGATGACTTCTCATGGAAGTGTTGCATCTACTTTATGCAGAAGCAAGATGATATATTCTCCAAGTTCGTAGAATTCAAGGCACTAGTTGAGAAATAAACTGGCAAGAAGGTGAAGGCTCTCAGGAGCGATAATGGAGGTGAGTACGTGTCGAATGAATTTAAAAATTTCTATGCAAAAGAAGGCATTCGATGAGAGTTGACAACACCCCACAACCCACAACAGAATGGGGTGGATGAGAGAAAGAACCACAACATTATGGGAGTAGCAGGGGCGATCTTGCATGACCAAGGCCTACCTCTACATTTATGGGTTGAGGCTACAATATAGTAGTCTATTTGTAGAACAAAGTCCTCATTGGATTCTTAGCATGATCACTCTAAAGGAGGATTTCTCAGGGAGGAAGCCCGATGTCTCGCACTTCATGATTTTTGGAGCCTCTATTTACTGCCATGTCTGCAAAGAATCAAGGAAGAAGCTAGAGCCAACAACAAATTTGGGGGTATTTGTGGGTTACAAAGAAACTCCACACAACTACAGTGTTTATTTGCCATCCTTCAGAATGATAGTTGTGTAAAGGGATGTAAAATTTAATGAGGAGAAATTGATGTGGTGCTCTCTTGAGAGGGAGCTTTACATCCCACCAGAAAATGATCTTTTAGCTCCAAAAGAGTAACCTCAGGAAGTTGTTGAGCAACCACAAATTGAGAATAAGAGAGTGGAGACAACCACAAATTGAGAATAAGAGAGTGGAAACAACCACTCAAGCAAAACCATCCAGAGAAGGAAGGAAAAGAACCAGGGAAGCTGAGAGACTTCTGTAGGATGCGAGGGAGAATATGGGTGCTCCTTCAAATTAGAGCAGGTAGAGAAGGTCATATGATTGGTACATTGGCTACATGGCTCTAATGACTGAGCTTGTAGATACTGATCCATCCTCTTTCGAGGAAGTAGTAGAGAAATCTGTATGGGTTGATGAAATGGTGGAGGAATACGCATCCATTGTAAAGAACAATGCTTGGGAAGTGGTCCCAAGACTAGCAAATAAAGAACAATGCTTGGGAAGTGGTCCCAAGACTAGCAAATAAATCAATTGTGGGTTCGAGATGGATCTTCCAGGTAAAGAAGGATGCCGATTTAGGTGAGGAAGTGGATTCTACCATTTATCGGAAGCTAATGGGTTCATTGATTTATCTTATGAATGCACGATCAGAAATGTCCTATACATTCAACCAACTAAGCTAAGCTATGGTTAGGCCAACCAAATTATTTTGGAAGGAAGCTAAGCATGTTCTACGGTACCTTATAGGCACTGCCCAGTTTGGACTATGGTACAAAAAAATAGAGGGAGTGAAGTTGTGTGGTTCACAAATGTAGATTGGGTGAGAATTCCATCATACCAAAAGAGTACATCAGGTGAAATTTTCAGTGTTGGGTCCGTAGTGGTTTCTTGGTACACCAGGAAGCAAATATTTGTGACACTCAGCTCGGAAAAAGAAGAATACATGACTGTAAGTCAATCAACATGTGAGGTGATTTGGATGGGAAATATACTTGTTGGATTATTTGGTGAGATGATGGATCCAACTAAGATCAATTGTGACAATCAGAGTTGAATCAACCTCTATGAGAATCCTATTTTTCACGATCGATCCAAGCATATAGATATATGTTATCACCTTTTACGAGACTGTGTGCAAAGGTAGATAATGTTGTTGTAGTACATTTCGACAAAGGAATAAGATGCTGACATTTGACAAAGGCCTTGTTAAGAGGAAAGTTCAAGTTCCATAGGTGCAAGATAGGGGTGAATGACAATCCATTTCTTGCTGAGAGGGAGTGTTGAAAAATGTAGCAAGAAATTCTCAATTTTATTTTGCCTTGATTAAATTAAGAAAATTCGAATTTCCACATCAACATACAACTTGGATACAATTAAATTGTGTGACATTGCTTGTGTCACCTAGTTTACTTAGTAAATTCGACTTGGAGGAGCTAAAGTTCAGTTATCTCAACTTGTTTTCAATTAAACTAGTTCCAATTTTTAGAGGAACTAATGGAAGGTTAGTTGTGTAGTGGGACTTTAGTCAAACTCAATGATCATCAAGTTAATTGATAAATCAACCCAAACTAGCTAGTGCATGTAGAGAATTTGATTTACCCAGTTTAGGTGGAGATTCCAAGGCAGTGTAACATTAGTTGTAGATTATTTCAGAGTGTACAGGTGTTACATGCAACCTGATGATCAACCTGAGGAAATCCATTTTGGAGAAATTCCTAAATAATAGGGGTCTAATTTCTCAAGGAATTGCACAAGGAAATAGGGGCTAAATTAGAGGCATAAATTGAATAAGTCTAAGTCAGAGCTTCTCAGTGAGAAAAGTGATAGGATATCCACTTGTAGGTTGTGCTTAGTTGAGCAAAGCAATTGCAATACATCTCTATTCATCAGATTAATGCAAGCATGCATTGGGGTTTTTAATAGTTTTCTTTTCCCGAGAAAAATACTATTTGCACGTGCGTGATTTCCTATTGCATGTCTGAGATTTTTGTTCTAAATTATGAATTAATGTCCGCAGAGTAGTAGAGCAGGTTTGTGTCTTGTGATTTTGACTAAAACTTCATGAGAAATTGCAAATATACATTTGACATTAGAAACATATTGTCATTCAACCAAAAATGGAGAACTGAGCCTCACATCACCATGTCTATTGATTGTAAATCAAAGATAATAGCCAACAAAATTGTTGCTCAGAGCATAATGGCTCTAGACCAGGTACACTTAGGCCAAGCTGAAATCAGAATGATTAAAATCATAATGTTGATTACCAACTTGCTGCTAACCATGGTCTTAGGAGGTTATTGCATGTCACACTAGAGTCACATCGAAGTCATGTTGGTGCCTCCGTGAACCTGGGTACTTCCTTGAGGTTGCACATTGTTGGAGTCCCTTGGAACTTCTTCTAGGATGTAACAACCAAAAGGGTTGGGACGGGGGGGGGGGG
>APFE031604857.1:137442-220392 GCA_000404065.3 Pinus taeda | reverse complement strand
ATTTATGTTTTGTTATTTTTTTTAACCTTTTTTTGTTTGTTTTTATTTTTAAATTTATGTTTTCATTATTCTTTTGAAATTTTAATTTTTTTCGGAGTCACGATAAAAAAATTTTACACCATTATTTCAAAATGTTGAAAATTTATCCTGGAAAAAAAAAAAAAAACAAACAAACAAACAAACCCAGAGTTTATTTCATCAACGCATTTTGAAAATTTAACCTAGAAAAAAAAAAAAAAGATGTTATTCCAGCATCAACACTTTTCGTTTTCAGGGTGTTTTTTGCACAATTTTTGCACAAAAAATTGGTTTTCATTGTTATTCTTAAAAAATGTTGAAAATTATGCACTATTCATTCTGGTTTAGTTGAATAGATTGACCAAAGTAAGCCTTAGCATGAGACACATATGTTTCAGTTGAATAGCTTGATCAAAGTAAGCCTTAACAACTCACCTAATTTTTTTTTGCGCATGCTCTTGCTCTGCAATAGTCGACTGCTCCAGCGCGTCCCAGGCATCTGCGCCCATCCGTCCGCCCAGCCTCATCAATGGAGGCCAGCGAGGACCCTGATCCCCCTCCTTCGCCGCCTTCGGAGGTGTTAGCCTTCAGAGCAATGATAGTTGTTGGTCCAAAGCGTCCACCCTCAGCTTCTCAACAGAAGTTCGTAAAGAAACTGGACACAATTCCATCGATAGCCCTACCATAAGAAGAAACTTGTAAAGCTGCATTGAACGTTGCGGAGAGAGGCCTTATAGGTCAGTTCACTGGCCTTTGGCCATCTCCCAAGTCGGTGGATGAATGGACCCAAAGGAACTGGAAGCCCCTGTTCAAAGAAGGAGTTAAAAGTTATTTTGTAGGTGAGGGTTTATTTGTGTTTGTCTTTGAAAACCCAGATGATAGAGGTTTAATCCTTAGAAATGGACCGTATTTCATGGGGCCCCAGGGTCTTTACCTAAACAAATGGTCCCGGTCTGGGTTAGGCTCCCACATTTGCCTCTTCATTGCTGGAACCAAAAATCCCTACAGATCATAGGTAACGCACTGGGAAAATACATAGATCAAGCATTGAGAAAGGACCAGTACTCATGCGCCTGTATCTGTGTAGAAGTGGACCTAGTAGAGGGGTTACCGGAAGCTATCAAACTCACTGTAGCTGGGTGGACGCATGTCCAGGAGTTGGACTACGAACAGTTACCCTTTAAATGCAGACATTGCAGTGGCCATGGCCACTTTGCAAAGAATTGTAAAAAGAAAGCAGAGGAGCAAGTAGACAAACAGAATGGGGAACAATGGACCCTAGTCCAGAAGAATGTAACCTCAAAAAACGGCATAGGAAAAGGCAACATGGACGGAGGCCCTAGCAGTACCAAAGCTAACCAGGAAATGCAAGTAAATCCAAAAGGGACAGGTAGTGCTCAGAACAATCAAGTTACCCTACCCCAAGAGAATAAGGCAGACACTCCACCTTCAAACAAGGAGGAAGGGGAAGCAATCTAGACCAAGGCCATCCAAGGCAGTCCCTCCAATCCCTCATATGCAGAGATAGCAAGGAAAAAACCAGTTGAAAGCTCTGGTTCGGAGGATGAAACCTACAAGTGACAAACAAAAAAAGATGGAAGGAAATCCTGCAAAGAAAAGAGGGAGGAGGAGGTAGAAAGACTCAAAACACAAGGAAGACAAGCAACCATAGAAATGTCTATTGGGTGAAATATCAGACCAAGGTCTTCCAAGGGAGGCCTCAATACTCCCTCAAGTAAGTAATGAATCTTGTCTCTTGGAACTGTAAAGGATTGGGGAATCCCTCCAAAATAGAAGAAGTTAAGGATCTTATGAAAGCAGAGCCCTCAGATATCCTCATGCTCCAAGAGACCAAAATAGAAGGCCAAGCACTTCTAGAGATCAGCAGTTCAAAGTGGAATAAAAGAGCAGGCAAAGCTGTCAGCTCAAGGGGAACCTCTGGAGGGCTGGAAACTCTTTGGAACGGTGACCTTTTTCATCTGAAAAACCATAAGGAAACACAACACTAGATCCACACGGAATTGATGCACAAAGCAAGTAAGTTGTCTATTTCCCTTTTCAATCTTTATGTTCCAGTTTCTTATTATGAAAAGCGAGAATGTGTTGTACCCTACAACAACCCCCCATTTCATATCAATATTATCTCAAAAAACATAATATGAAATGGGTCCCTTTTTAAATTTTGTTTTTTTAATTGGTATCAATTTAAGTTCTATTCTAAAAGGCCCGAAGAAATAAAAGAAAACATTACCAAAAGGCCTATTCAATAAACCAATCAAAACAAACTTAACGTAAAACGATTAATCTTTTGTCATTGCGATAAAGCGATCGCGAGATCACATATCGCAATGACAAAGGAAACACAAATTGAGGACATTTTGATTTGCTCCGATGCGAAATCACTATCAGGTATCGATAAGAAATGAAGGAACGCAATTAAATCCCCTTGCTTTGATGCGATGCGATATCGGCAATCGGCAATCAACAATCATCGATAATGGCTAAACGCAAATAAGCTCCCTCTTGCCCCGATGTGATGCGATATTGCTATCGGCAATCGGCGATTAACTATGCACGCCTTCTTAACCGCCCCACTCGCTACTCCCAACGTGATGCGATATTGCTATCGGCGATCGGGAATTCCAAATGGAACCAAAACAACGACTTATGATTTTCCCCGACGCCCGATTGCGAAAAGGGAAAAAGCACAGTTTTCAAAGTAAAACCATAAAGGCAGTTTAATATGATTTATTCGTAATTAAGGCACTATCTTTTGAAAAGTCGCTCATCCGCGCTCAACCGCCAAATCGCTCAAGGCATGCTTCAAATAAATCATTCGACCATTAATCGAAATGACTGGTATTAATGAGATTGGCAGGCCTTAACGGCCATTTAATGAAAACAGCAAGCTTGCGATCTATTCACAGATTTGATTCGAAGTCGTCTTAAGTCAATCGATCACCATGAATTTATCAAGATATATATATCTCAGTCTATTCGATTCATGTTATTGTTTCCTTTATTACGCCTATCGTTCTCTCTGTGCAGAATTCTCCCGTAGAGACAGATTTGAGTGGAATGGGAAAGAAGTCCAAAAAGACCACAATGCCTTCCGCTTCATCGGTCGCAGGGCAACCCGTCGTTGATCCAGGCAATAAAAAGAAAGGGCTTATATCGGACACTACATGCCTGGGACTTACCAGAGCTACTTGGCAAGGAACATATAACTTGATTGAAGCCAAAGAGCCGAGGGTGACCGGAATACAAGTCTCATGCGACAGCACTAGCAAATCTGAGGCTAATCTGAAAGACTTGGCCAATTCCTTTCTTCACAGAATAGCGGCCCGGGAGCAAATTCTCCCATATATGGATGTGGTAAGATGGGTGATTCAAGATATCCCAATTACTGATAGAACTTTCAGCACTATAGATGGGAGGATTTTCAGTTCTTTTCGAGCCGAAGATCTAAGGCAAATGTATCATTTGTCGGCGGAGGATAAGAAGTATAACACGACATTCCTAGAGAAGTTCCGAGCAGAAAATGAGACTGAGTCTGAACCAATTTGAGGCTGGAGACAAAATCCAGCAAAGCACAAGCACGAATCCTCGGGTAAGTACTCAGTCGATTCTCTATGTTCTCCTTACTGCTATGCTGGGATTATGATGTGCAGACTATGGGGATTACATGATTCCGCCAATTTTATCATAGAAATGGTCCCCTTAATGGAGGCGGCATGTAGTGGCGAGATAATGGATTGGGCGGATATATTATCCGATAAGTTAGCCACTACCATTCTTAATTTCAGATTTAATTCTCGCGTCACTGAGAGGTTCATTCCGCCATTTTACTACAGTGCCTATGTATTAGACGTTTTATGTTTTAATTCTGAATTTCCTGTGCTCGGATGGAGGTGGACGTCGCAAGACACCGCACCCGTCCACATATATCATCAAAAGTTGTGGAAGACCAACTACAAACACCACTTATATCAAATCTGCAACGGTTTCATGTTGCCTATTCATTATTCCATTTTCAATAAGCCTGCCCCGAAGATTTCTGAACAAGGAGGGGTGGATTTAACTGCCGTAGGGAGTTGGTTTGGAGAAGAAAAGTTCACCTCTATTAGAGTTTTTGGCAGTCAAGCCAAGCCCCATGTGCTTCCTCTATACATCCCTGATAAACTACTTGCCAGGGAAGTAGCCTATCAAATCAACGCCGATGGGGTTACTCAGACCCTGAAAAAAACAAAGAAGCATGTTTGGCCCTCCTTTCCTTTGCGAATTGGTATTTACACTCTACATGATCTCAAACATGCAGAGAAGGAAGCTGAGAAAATAAATTCGCTGACTCTGGCAACTCTGCCAAGCAGGCGATTCGATCCAAGGAAAATCACCTACAATGCACTCGACCAGGCCAAATTGGCCAAGTTCAAGCACAAAGAAGACAGATTTGAGGATTTGTTTGCATCGGCCAAGTCGCTATATCAAGTTAAATCGCTCGCCATAAATGAATACAATGATGAGGGGCTAGCCGAATTTAACAGAATTAGAGAGCAGAGGTTGCAAACTCTGCCTCTAGACCTGTTAGCGACTACTCCAACAACGACAAAATCAAGCGAGCCTGAGCAGCAACGTAATAAGAAACCTCCTATTACATCAAAGCAGCAGGAGGAAGTGCATGACCAGAGGCAGGAAGAAACCCAGACAAACGTGTAGCGACAGGAAGAAACCTAAGCGAAAACTCAAGAAGAGAGCAGTTCAAGAGTTAATGATGATACACAGATTGATCCGAATTTGCTCCAGCAATGGCAGCAATTCAACTCAATCATCGACAATCTAGAATGCTCTAAAAAATGATGAGGTTTCAAAAGAGGGCGACACACAAGAAGCGACATCAAAGCAGGTTTCAGGCGAAACCAACGACCCACCCAAATTAAAGGAAACAGAAATAATTCCTAAGGATCCATCGGGCGAAATCATTTTGCAGATAGAAGAGATTCCTCCCTTGGATGTCTTCTACAGCCCTAAGCATAAAGCTGTTGTGAAGCGATATAGAAAGAGAAGAAGGGCTGATCAACCTTCTTTATTCCCTGAATTAACAGTAACGGGCAATGTTGTGTGGAAGGAAGAATTTGATCCCTCTGATGACTTGACAAAGCTACCGCAATACGCTGGAGCATATTCGGCGGCAACCATAGATAAAGCATCGGAGGTGAGCAGTCTATTAAAGGCGAAATATCAAGACATCTTTTCGCTACAGGCTCAATTATCGGAAGCGCAGTAGAAGGCAGAGCAGGCAGAGGCGCAATTGCTAGTACAACAACAAAATAATAATCCGCTGACTAAGCAATTGCACGAAGAAAAACAGAGGATTGACGAAAGCACAATCCAAAAGCAAAAGGAGCTATCGGCAGCATTGGCGCAATTAAAAATATCAACTGAGGGAATGATAAAATCCAAAGATGAACAAATCGCTCAATTATCAACTCAAATTGAGCAAATGAAAAAGCTCCCTCAGGTAGATGAGTTTAAAGCAGAGGCGTTTCAATTAAATAAAGCATGATAAATCAAATGAAGCTCCTATGTCAGAAAATCACCCAAGCAGAGCCATTGTGCGACTTAGTGGCATCCATAAGCGAAAAGTAGAAAGAGGCAAGGACAGATTTGGATCAGCGGAAGAACATTACAGATTTTCTGGAATGGCAAGATTGATAGTGGGACGGCGCTAACCTACCAAGGATCTGGGATCACTAAGGAAATATATTCACAGAATGGCAATCACAGTTAATGAAGGCAGAAAGAGCAATTTTAAGATGCAAGGCAACCACTAGTAATTTGGTTGAATTAGTAAATAATACTCTTTATTTGTCTAACATGATTTCCCAATGTACTCCAGGTGAATTAACAACAACAAAGATGTTGGAGCATTCATGCTACCCAGAGCTGGAGAAAAATGGAAGGTTAATCGCAGGGATCAACAGTTTAACATGGGATGCCTATTGGTTCTTCTTAGTGAAGCCGCACAGCCAGAGAGCCGCCTTAAAATGCCTCACAGATGCTATCGGGTATGTCATACTCGATATTCAAGATGCCACCTTTGCTGCCCAACTTAGCTTGCGCCTCAACAGACCACCCGAAGTGGAGCCAATGCTTGCGATAAGCCAACTCAGGTTTAAAGGCAAGCCGCCTGAGTCATGATTCACATCGCCGACTACCAGATCGCCCTCAAGGAGATAGATAGCATTTATTGATGCCAATTTAGTAGGATTTTGTTTCATAGATTTTTTTAGCTTAGTAGTATTTATAGACCCTTTCATGCATTTAGAAAGTGTCGTAAAGTTTTGTATATGACTTAAACCCTGAAGTTGCACTATTGTACTTCAGGGATATTCTTTTATAAAACTGGACCAATTATTCTGATTTTGATGAGCAAGGTTTTTATACAAATGTGCACTATTGTCTTTGTTTAAAAACATTTCTGTGTTGAAGGAAGAATTTCGAATAGCGATTGATATTTGGGATTGATTAGCAGCTCACATGGTACTATTATCTGCGTCTGTACTCATTCCTGTTATATGAATTGTTATTTAATCGCTCTTGCTATTATCACTTATATATATGTGTTTTAACAACATCCTTTATGCATCCCACTATTGGCTGTTTATAGCATGCTTTTCTTTCAATCGTATATGTATCGATGATATAAATGGTAAATGCAGTAATTTGTGTTAATCGCTTCGTTTAACTATTTAGATGAAGTAATCTTTAAATGATTAAATATCCATGTTTTATTTACAGAGTCATCTATATGCCTGTGAATAGATAAGGATTATTAAGCGCTGCATTTCAAATGAATAAGTTGTTCCCGCGATTAGTATTAGTTTTCTTATTTTTGTCAATAGAATAAGCTAGTCGCCTATCATTAAAACAGACTACTCATCACTCATCCATCCCTTTTATTCATTATCGGGAAACTGGTCCCGTTATATCCAGTCGGAGCCACCATCCCAAACGGAAATGGAGCTATACTAAGGTTCGGACCGGGTGGTTATCCCCCAATGTTGTTGCAACGATTTTCGAGGCATCAACAGGCGCTGTGCACTACTACTATGTTTTCTTGTATCAAAATTCTATCCAGCCTCTCTTTTATGTTGCTTTTTCCCACTCTTTTATTGCTCCAAGTGTATTTCCCGTTGTTAGATGGGATGTCTATTAAATTGTGTTATTCCATTATTTCTTCTAAAATATCCCTGGATGGGTCAGTATGGTATGTTCCTCCAAACTTTTCTTCTATACTTCTTACCAAATTTAAATCTCGCCCTAGAATTATTTTCCCAGCTTGTATTTCTTTTAGTGCTTCTTTTATGGTGGCCCACATTGCTTTTTTTCCTTGTAGTGATTTGGGGCATATATATTTATAGCACTGTACCTCTCTTTTGTGCTGGTTTGCATTAGATCCATTTGGATCCAATGCTAGTCTTTTTTGTATTTTATTAACTCCCATGTTCCTTTTTTCCATATTGTGCAAATACCTCTAGACGCTCTTATTGCCTGTATTGCTTCCCCTTCATAATTTCTGAAATTTATTATTTATTTATATTATTATTTGTTTTTGTCTCCTGAATGATAAGGATATCTGGGTTTTCTTTTGCCAGAATGTCTCTTGTGGCATTTTCTTTGATGGATGATCCCATTCCTCTGCAATTCCAGGAGACCACTATCGTTATTTACTTGTTGGGTGGTGCATGGCTCCTTTCCCTCTTTGCTGATTCTTTTCGTTGTTTCCTGTACTCCTTCCTAAGAAGCTTTCCATAGGTTGATGCGTTTCTAATGCCAATTCCTTTGCTGCTGCTTCATCCCTATGTTCTTTGTTTGTCTTTCTTCCTGCTTTTTTTTGGTGTTCTACGTTTGGGGGTGCTTCCTTTGACTGTTTTCTGGTTAGAGTTCTTTCCACTGAGGGAGGTGGAGGGGTGAGAGAGTTTTATGCCAGAGGGGATGAAGGGGGGTTGGGGGTATGTTATGGGGATCTGGATCTGGATCGTGGTCCTAGGGATGAGGGGGCTGAAGGATCTAGAGGCTCAAAAGGATTAAGGCTGGCAAGAGGATTATTATATTCTTTGGGTGATGTGGGATGGAGATAAGAGGATGTGGGGTGTTGCGAGGAAGATAGATTTGTTTGTTTGTTGACTATCTTCTTTCTTTTGAACTATTCCCATTTGTTTTCTGGTTCTTCACTCTTTTCATTTTCATTTTTTTTTTTTTTTTGTACATCTATTTGCAAATGACCATATTCGTGACATACCTTGCATTTGAAAGGAATTTGTTCATAATCCAGTTTTTGTATGTGTGTCCACTGGTCCACTTTGATTTTGATAGCTTCTGGAAGCCCTTTCCCCATATCTACTTCTACACAGATTCTGGCGCATGCATGCATATTTTTCTTTGGCTCACACTTGTCTATATATTTCCCAACTATGTTTCATATGGCTTTGACTAAATCATCCCCCCAATAGTGAAGTGGAAGGTGTGGCTATCTAACCCAGATGGGGACGACATTGGGGACATCCATTTTTGGGTCAAAATCCAGCGTCCATCTGTTTAGATACAAACCCCTTGTATCCATAAAATACGGTCCATTCCTGAAAATCAGATCTCGATCCTCCTTGGTTTCAAAGTGAAAGGTGTAATATCCTCTTCCACAAAACTTGATTGATATTTTTCCATCTATTGACACGGTCCAATTCCTTTCTACCCATTTTTGCACAGTTTGGGGTGATGGCCATAACCCCATAAACTGCCCCACTAATCCTCACTCCGCTAGAGAAAGTGCTACTCTACAGGGAAGGGCAAGAGGAAGTGAGATTTCAGGAATGTCTTCCAATCTTTTAACAAACTTTGTGACTAATGGTTTGTTCTTTGCCGAGCCCATTGTGGAGATGAGGGAGGCAAAAACTTTTGTTGTTCCTTCATTTTCTTGTTGTTGATATGATAGAAGCTCTTCATCCTCTAGTGTGTCTATGGTACTCAAACCCTAGCAGCAGGGGGCCGCTGAGGAGCAGCTGCGAGCAGTTGCAAGCTTCTTGCGTCGTTCTCTGGCTAGGGTTTCGTTTCTCCTTCAGCAAACAACAACTCCACTTTTTTTTTCCCACTATATAAACTTGTTATTTAATATGAACATTAAGTATTTTATTTATGGCATTCCTGATATTGAAATCACACACACACACACACACACACACACATATATATATATATATCACATGTGAACTCTAGGTTAAGCAAAGAAAGAACTATACTTCATACTAGTTTTTTCTTGAGGAAATATCTAGGCAGATCCACCTGAAAGGATCACTTCCCGCCAGCTTATTAGCAAAGCCTAACCCTGAGGGGGTCGAGGAGAATTAACCCTGTGACCTCCCATTAGCGACGTGATTTTAACAACTAAAACTCGACCAATTAAGCTAACCTTTAGAGCTATTATACTTCATACTAGTTATCAACATAAAACTAACCAAATATTATGTTCATTTTTGTTTCTTTTATTATAATAGATTCTTTTTATTTATTTGATGGATTTTTTTTTTTTTTTTTGAAGGGATATGTGTCAAATTCAAGTTGAGCACAAAAGGAGTTATACATCTCCCTCATACTAGGTTGGATATGTGTTTTTTTAATATACAATATATGTAGGTTTAAGTTTAATTAAATTAAATTATTAATTAAAAGGAATTGTTTTGAAAATGGTATTTAATATTTTTATTTTTTAATAAATTAAATTTTTATTATTTGAAAAAGAATTATTTTTCAAAATATTAATTCCTAATTTTTTATTAAAACTTTATTAATTCAAAATAATAAAAGTTAATTTAAGATAAATGACATTTAGTATATTATTTTTAATTATTGTACTGAGAGGCACTCTATAATCGAGTATGGGGGAGATGTTGTAAAGTCATGTAACATTATGTAACGTTATGTCGGCTCAAAAAATATAAGTAAAATAATAATTATAATTATTAATTAAGAAAAGTGAGATTATCCAATTAAGAATTATAATAATTAAATATTATAAATTTAAATATTAAATGTTGACTCACACCTCTTTCAAGAATCGCAACCACAAATATTGGATATTAATATTTTAACTTTCTCATCCTCATAATGCAGCGATTGTAATAACAAAGACAACTTTCCTCTTCATGGACAATCTAGAAAGACTTCCAAACACCCAATAATATCAAGAAAATTAATAACAACAAGTAATTTGTGTTGAGATATGTCCTTTATCATTGTGCCAAGGTATTTTCTGTATATTTTTTTTTATATTTCTTTACATTTATATGTTGAATGCCCAAATTATCACAAGCCTACATGTGTAATTTATCAATATATTATAGAGAAAATTTTAGAGAGCTGAAACTCCCGAGGGTTTCAAATATTGTAATTTATCAATATATTGTTATAATTATTTCACATTCAAATATGCTATTATTATAATTTATCATGACACAAGAATTCATCATCCTGAAGGTCTCACCTTCGACGATTTATAAATATGCGACAATTTTGCTCGAAAATAATGGTTTTTCCAACATGATTTTGACGAAATCCGACGATTTTTTTGGAAATCCAGGTTATAGTTGTCAAGTTTTACAATTTTAGGTGCTCTAGGGGTTCTTGAGAGTGCTTAATCCATTTCCACCATTCAAAAAACGATTCAAACACTCATTTAC
The DNA here is from genome assembly GCA_000404065.3 of Pinus taeda. Classification (NCBI taxonomy): domain Eukaryota; kingdom Viridiplantae; phylum Streptophyta; class Pinopsida; order Pinales; family Pinaceae; genus Pinus; species Pinus taeda. Next base: position 209,641 of record APFE031604857.1, on the reverse strand, counting down.
AATATTTTTTGAATAAAAATATCGGATTTTGATGAGAAAATCATCGTCCGAGTGAAATAGTCACCTGCTCAGACAAGTCCTAAGAAATTTCAATACTTTTGAGTGTAAATCCATTGGAAAAATCCCTTAATTAATATTAATCACAACAAAAATAATTAGCACCTGACATCCATTCAAACTTGATCAGCCACATCTTTGGCATTTGTAGTAATGCCATCAATGCTCAAGTTCAACTCACTTACTGTTTCATCTAGTATGAACAATAATGCAAATTTTAATATATACATGCATGTGACTGCAGTACTTTGTGCAATAATAATGGCTTATAGGTCTACATATTCGCAAGCTGCATCTCCTCTACTATCCATCGTTCTATCAAATAAAAGTAAAAATCTCTCTGTCCAAATAATGCAAGTATTTTCTGAGTAGCTTATTTGTCAAATAATGGAGCCCCACACATGACTGGTTGTTTTTTTTTTGGAAGCTTGATAGGTCCTTTCCATTAATTTTCTATCAAAATAGAAGGTTACATCCACATTTCATATGATTAGGTGGCCTCAACCCGCCCAGTGGGAAACCAGCTCTGTTGGGCACCTAACAACATGATAAGCCATCCGGAAACAAAAAGAAATAAGGCTTACTAGCCATGATATATATGTCTGAGTGTCTTTGATCATCCAAGTATCTAGATAACTATAAACATAACTGACGAAATTCCTAAAAATTTGAAACTGCTGCATACAAAAACTAAAAACATGGGTGCATTGTCACTCTACACATCGTTAACTGAATCAACAAGAGCAGGGTCATTCACAATAGAGCCTGGAAACTCCGTGTGAGGGATACATGGGATGTGCTGCTCGATGTGGCTAAGGATTTCATTTTACTGTTGTAATTGAAATTGGATCTTTTGAAACTCCTTGGTATAATCCGGGTGCCCATGGGATGACATATGCATGTCTGTTGGGAACTGCTCCAGGGCTTTAGCCAGAAGGCTCTTCATCATCCAGTATAAGTGGACCATTTGCTTGTATTGGGTGGATCTTTTGCGAGTATGTCCAGGGTCAGGAACTAGTGCTTTCCACTCATCCAAATCAATTTCCAAACTTTCATATTTCTATTTAATCTCCTCTTCCCATTCTGCAATGAGTTGTCTAACTAGGGTCAAACTCACTGAATGGTAAGCTTGGGCTGCTTCCTGGATAATCCTAGATGTCGATTTATGCCCACACACATTCCCACCAGATGAGCTGGGCTGACTGGCCTGAGAAGGCGACGCTTTCCTTTGTTTCTCATGACCGCGAGTTCCCTGACCATTCCTTCCTTTACCAGAGGTGGCGCGAACCATTTTGATACACCTGCAAATTGAATAATTGATTGTCTCTATATCTGGAAGCCGACCCGAAAAAAATCTAGACTCGGGAGCAAGAGCCTACCAGTAGTAGCTCCAGCCCTGGACACCTACCAATGAAATTTCATAAAAAACCAAGAACATAAGGAGCCAAATTGAGAACTTGTTGTCAATAGGCGACCAACACAGAGTTACGATCCCGCACTTACCATTTCTCCAACAGTTCCCACAATGGTCAGGCCTATAATTACAAATTGAATGATCTAGGTGGATATTGGTCGCCAATTGCCTATTCCACCTAGAACTTCAGTCTGTTTCATCTTTTTCCTTATTTATTTCAGCGTTTACTATTTTTAGCAATTTTTCGAGTCTTGAACTTCCAGAGCAGTTTTGACCCCCTAAACGACGTTTTTTTGAGGTCTACAGCAGATCTAAGGCTTTTGAAAATCTTGTGGAGAGACCTTTCAAACAAGGTATCGTACGCACCAAACATAGATAATATGACCAAGTTACGACCCTGGGAATTTGGCTGCCCAACTACAACGGGGCCCACAAACTCTTGGCCTTACATCTCTCGGGGTTAGGGTTTTGGTTGTTTAGGGTTTCTCTTGTAATTAAATAATAAATAGGCCTTTGAGCTTCATTTTAACATAGTTCAGAGGCATGTAGCCACCACATCTCTTCTTAGGGACAAGCCACTATTGCCCGAGCTAGTTTATTTTCATTATGTTTGTAAGCATATTTCAGTATTTTGATATTAATGAAATGAAGTGTTATTTTTGTTGCATCTCTGTATTTATGGTTATATCTATAATTTGTTGCATTCCTATTTAAGTTTTGATTAGTGGTATCAGAGCAAACTTCTCTTTCTTTGTTTTTCTTTGCATGTCCCCAACGAGGTCAGGGTATAAGGAGTTAGGGATCGAACTAGTTGAACCTTTGCAAGACCAACCTTGCAAAACTCGACGACCTCCCACGACGCAGGAAAATAAAGACGAGGGGGCAGGATATCCTTTCAAAATATTTCTCGTGGAAGCTCTCGAGTGAAAAAGGAATGCGATGATGGTAACTTTGCCCAGATCCTCTGACGGCTACCCATAGGCGACACATATTCATCCAACAACCACTCTAGAGGTGCTACTCCTTTTAAGGTACACGTTAACTTTGATATTCCCAAATTTGAGGGCCATATAGATGCAAACACCGTAGATAAATGGTTGAACCTTTTGAAAGGATATTTTCCACTTCATGACTTTTCCAATCAGGAAAGATTAATTTTGCACTTCCCAAAGCTGCCCCACAAGTCAAAGATTGGTGGGAAACCTATTGTGAGCAAAAGGACGAGAGGGAATCCTCACTTTTTTCAGCTACACCCACTTGGGATTCTTTCCGAGATGCCATCAAGGAACAATATTACCTTGTCGGGAGATATGAAGATAAATACATAAAGTGGACCACACTACGATAGGGAAGGGACCAAGATGTGTCAGAGTTCACAAATGTTTTCGATACCCTTCGCACGAAGTTGGGTATTTAGGATTCTGAAAGGAATTTGGTACTCAAGTACTGCAACTGTCTACACAAGTACATCCAGGATGAGATCTATTTCTTGGACATCTCCTCGCTTGGCACGACATACCGATACACTGTCAAGATTGAGCAAAAGTTTAAACAGAAGAAGTGAGACTTTGGATCTGTGAATGTGAACCAAGGAAAAGGTGCCCCAAACCACAGAGGCCAAAGCCAAGGTGGGGTGACCCAGGACAACCCGGTGAAGCTGCAAGCAAATAAAAATACCATGTAGACAAAGAAGGACATGGGAAAATGGTGTGAGTTCCATAAGAGCTCCACTCGCAACACAAGTGATTGCCAAGCCAAGCAATCACTAATGGCTGAGATGAAGGCTTCAAATTTAGACATATGTTCCGAATCTGAGTTAGAAACCGACAAGGGGAATGACAAAGGGAATCCGATCATTGACACGGATCCCAATTCCACCATGGCCACCACCAAGATCTAGAAGAATGAGCCTAAAGATCCAGAGGAGACGGAACACCTCTTCCACTCACAAATGTGGGTAAAGGGTTCTCCATTTCAGTTCATTGTTGACAACATGAACCAAAGTAGAGGCCGTGAAGCAGCTGGGCCTACCAATGACAACACATCTGCAACCGTACACCATCGGGTGGCTTCATCAAGGACGAGATCTCTGCGTCAACCAACAATGTCGCCTTCCCTACAACATCAAGCCCTTCACAGAGACTGTCTGATGTTGCTCCTCTTGAAGTTTGTGATGTATCATTAGGAAAACCATACTTGTGGAAGCAACATGATGTATATGAGTCTAGACCTCGCTTTGTGATTATTACTTTGGGCAATAAGTTGTACAGGATATCAAAGGTAGCCCTGCCTACCATCATCTCTTTGATCACTGCAAAGTAATGCGGTAAGATCATTTCCCAGACTAGGAAATTTGTTTTCCTTATGGTTCACCCTTAGGGTAAGAAGAAGGTTGTGGCCATGACTTCCAGACAAGGCTCTTCTGTGTAGCAATAGTAGATGAACATTGTCGTAGAGGAGTACGAGGACATTTTCGCCTCACCTACAAGGGTACCTTTGCAATGTCAGGTCAAGCACTCCATCGATCTGACCCCGGGTGCACCACTACCCAATGGAACGATCTATCAACGCTCTGTTCAGGAGAACGATGAGATCAAGAGGCAGATTCAGAAGCTGTTCTAGAAAGGGCACATCAGGCCAAGCTCATCACCCTGTGGGAGCCCAATTGTATTGGTACAAAAGAAGGATGGGGCATGGAGACTTTGTATTGACTATCAGGCGCTGAACAAGATCACTTTCTAGAATAGGTACCCAATCCAACAGATAGATAACCTTTTGGAGCAGCTCAAAGGGGCTAAATATTTTAGCAACATTGACTTGAATTCCATTTATCGCTAGGTGTGTATTGAACCCTCCAATGTGTGGAAGACTGCCTTCAAATCCAAGGAGGGCCTTTTCAAATGGTTGGTCATGCCTTTTGGGTTGACAAATGCCCCCGCAACTTTCAAGAGATTGATGGATGACACCTTGTCACCCTTCACCAATGTATTCATGGTGGTGTATTTAGATGACATCTTGATCTTCAACAAGAGTTGGGAAGAGCAACCTCCACCATATTTGACAAGCCCTTCAAACCCCGCGACAACACAAGTTGTGTGCCAATTTGAAGAAATGCACTTTTGGCATGACCCAGATTCAATATTTGGGGTACATCATTGATGAGTAGGGTGTGCATGTGGACCTGTGGACCCAGCCAAGATAAAAGTCACTCGGGATTGGCCAACCCCAACCACTCTAACAAAGATCCACAACTTTCAGGGTCTTTCCAATATTTGCCGCAGGTTCGTGTTGGGGTTCTCTCATATCACTTGGCCCTTAAGTCAAGTCACTAAGGGTGGAGCAAAAGAAAATATTTTTTTGTTTGAAACCCAACATAAGATGTTTGCCAAGTTGAAGCATTGCCTCTTCTCTACACCAATTCTCACATTACCGGACCTACAACGACCATTTGAGATTGAGACACACGCTTCCGACTAAGCTATTCATTTAGTTCTTACTCAGTAGGGGCATCCAGTGGCTTACCACAGTGAGATACTTTTAGACACAGTCTAAAAGTATCCCACTTATGACAAAGAAATGTATTCCATTGTGTAGGCCTGCCGTCAAAGGAAGCATTACATTCTCGGGAAGGAAACAATCATCCACACAGACCACCAACCCCTGTGGTTCATACAAACACAAGCAAAGTTGCAAAATGATTGCCATCAGAAATGGTCCACCTACCTACAACAGAGCCATTTGAACATTAAGTACAAGAATGGAAGCACCAATAATGTTGTAGATTGCCTTAGCTGACCACCAATCATGGCACTGATCACTGTGCTTGACTCCCGTGGGCATGAGAATTCAAGGTATTCACAATGTTACCAAAGTGATCCAGAATTTGGCAGCACATACTTGAAACTCCTGGAAGGGAGGCAAGTTCCAAATTTTCACCTTTAGGATGCACTATTATGCCACCTGGGACACATTTGTGTTCGTTCAAGTGATCGTGCCAAGATTATTTTGGAAGCGCACTATAGTTGGGTCACTCGAAATTTTAGAGTAGAGAAAACAGTGGCGGTATTATAGAAGTATTTTTATTGGACGAAACTTCCTCAGGATGTTGGGAAGTACATTAGATCCTACATCGCCTACGCCATTGGGCCAAGCCAACCATCAAGAAGCAAGGCCTATATACTCGTCTACCTACTCCTGGTTGACCTTGGGAATCTATCTCTATGGATTACATGTCAGGCCTTCCTTCTACTAAGCACGACAACGACTATGTTTTCGTGGTCATTGACAGATTCTCTAAGAAGGCCATCATGGTGGCCTGCAAGAAGAGTATCATGGTAGAGGCCACTGATAAGCTCTTCTTTGAGCGAGTGTGGGTACATTTTGGGATCCCACAATCCATTGTCTCATATCGGGACAATAGATTCATGAGTTCATTTTGGTAAAGTCTTTGGTCAATGTTGGATACAAAACTTACTAAGTCCATGACTTTCCATCCCCAAATTGATGGCCAAATAGAGGTTGTCAACAGGATGATCTTACACATTTTGCGCATGTACAACTCGAAGAATTCACACACATGGGATGAAATCATCTCCTATGTCCAACACAGCTACAATAGAGCTCTCCACAGCTCAACGGGTCACAACCCCTTTCAGGTAGGGCTGGGATTTTAGCCATTATGTCCCATTGATGTGGCCATACCATTTGTAGATACTCAGGCAGATTCGACTCACATCTAGTCCGAACCCGATAGGGCTAACAACTTAATTGAGCACATTCAACACATTCACCACCAGGTCCATGATATATTGGACAGAGCCAATGCTAAGTACAAGTAGTGCCATGATTAGCATCGTGTGCCGCACAAGTTCTAGGTGGGCGACAAAGTTTGGCTACATTTGCAGAAGGAGCGCCTCACTAGACCCCACCGCAAGCTTTGCCTGCTTCGATATGGGCCATACACCATCACCAAGGCTATAGGTGACATAGCATTCAAGCTCAACATCCCACCGTTCCTTGATCTGCAGCCAATGTTCAATGTAGACCACCTTCGGTCATACTTTCCACCATTGTTGGACACATTCGACATTGCAGAACAACTCACACCAACAGAGCTCAACTCGAACTGCATGGAAGATGCCACAACTGATCAGCTCATGGACATGCAAATCAAGAACATTTGCCAATAGAAGATCCAACTATATCAATTTGTCAAAGCGGGCCAACTCCTTCACCAGGGCAAATGGTTCACTAGGGACCAGGTTCAACAAAAATTTCCTCACTGCATGGGGAGTTTTCATGTAATGGGGAACATTGCTTCCTAAGGAGGGAGGACTGATCCAAGTGGATATTGGTGGCCACCTGCCTATTCCACTTAGACCTCCAATCGATTTCATTTGTTTCTTTATTTATTATTTTTAGCATTTTTTCAGGTCTTGAACTTTTGGAGCAGTTTTGACCCCCTAAATGACATTTTTTTGAGGTCCACAACAAGCTTGTGCCTTGTCACAAATCCTATAGTACTCAGAGAGAACTTTTCAACAAGGTATCTTACGTGCCAAATAGAGATAATATGACCAAGTTACAACCCCAAGGAGTTGGCTACCCAACTAACTCCAACGAGGCCCACAAACTCTTGGCGTTACATTTCCTGGGTTTAGGGTTTGGTTGTTTAGGGGTTTCTCTTATTGTTAAATAATAAATAGGCCCTTGAGCCTCATTGTAACATAGTTCAGAGGCATGTAGTCACCACATCTCTTCTTAGAGATAAGCTACCATCGCCCGAGCTAGTTTATTTCCATTACGTTTGTAAGCATATTTCAATATTTTGATATTAATGAAATGAAGTGTTATTTTTGCTGCATTTCTGTATTTATGGTTATATCTGTAATTTTTCACGTTCCTGTTTTAGTTCGGATCACTGAATTATTCACGGGAAAAAACCCAAAAGAGGCCAAGTCAAGCCCAACTATTGCTAGATCAAGCAAGAAACTTGTGCGCCATAACCAAATTCCAGATACCATTAACACATGAACATGACTAACATAATATGCTTCACACAATTCAAACCAAACCATGACACTATGCCAACTAAGATTGGGCCAATAATTACAAACAGAGTTGTCCACAGAGCAAAATCTTAGATAATCAGTGTTTGCATTAACCAAACAGGGTTGTCTGTAAACTAAAGCCTTAACAAATCCAGCATATTGGAGGCTGGGAACACAATGAAACCTTGAGCGGCTTGTAGGTCAGACCCCGCATAAACCCATGCCTGATAGATAAATTCCATAGATCATTGACACAAAGACACAATAGACTAGAGACTCGACACACAAAATTGAGCCAACCATGCTGCAATCCAGAGAAATCCCTTTCCATTCCCACCCAACTACCACTTTCTCATTCACCCTAGATGCCCGCAGACATAGACAGTGATCCATAGATGCAGGGATAATGAAATTAAGATTGGAGACATACCCGTGACAAAGACCTTGAACAAGAGGAGACTGAGTCGACGTCTTCCCCAAGATGAGCAGTCCGGACTAGATCCCCAATGAATGAAGCACACAAACCAACTTACCAAATGCGACGGAGGGAAAACTTACCTTCACAACCTTCTTAATGCCTCTGCCACCTTGCGGGTCGACATTAAACCCTCACATGCGCATTGCCACGTCTCTAAGTGCTACATGAATGTGGAGGATGGCCTTAGATTTCCTTGGGATCTGCATATTAGACAGTGGGTTGAACATACCCATTGAATCCAGCTCACACCTTGATCGGGGAGACTGGTTGTTTTTAATAACAAAACTATTGCACACTATTTTATTTTCTTGTGTTCCTTTATTTTTTACCATAATTTCGTGGTCTTGGTGTTGAATTTCTTTTGTTTTTTGTTTTTTTTTTTTTAAATTTCATGGTATAAGTGTTGGTTTCATTTTGTTTTTTAATTTCATGGTCTTGTGTTGTTTGGGTGTTTAACAAATAACATTTTTTTTAAGGAATTTAGACTTTTGTGATCCATAATGTATGTTTAGAAACTTTTTGGCGAAATCACATAATTGATCATTTGTCGACGCGTTTCGAACCAACTAGTGTGGTTCATCGTCAGGACAAGGTTGAAGATTAAGATACAGATCCAGTATAGCGAGTTAAATAGTCCAAGCAGAGACTCCAACGGCTAAAAAGACTAACGACTATTTTTCAACATAAGGACCCAGTCAAACCTCCTTTAACTAAATTAATATTAATATTCTTTATAATTAATATTATACTTCTGGAGCTAAGTAACTGGGTAAAAATTAACCAGATCAGAAGTTATATAAATGTATGACAATAAGGTTACCAACCTATTTATAAGAAGCATTGTTTCATGTGGTTTCTCTAATTATATTATAATAGCTAGCGTAAATCCATCTTAGCTCAAGTGCTAAGAGAGATCAAATCTCTCAAGGTACAAGTTTATTTTTAAGTCAAAATTTGAGGAAAGATTTGCACCTCAAGAGATTTTATCCTTATTAATATTTAATATATCTAGAATTAAGATGGAGAGCTAGGCTAATTTAATTAATAAATGAAATCAATTAAAAATAATGAAGTTTAGTGTATTATTTTTAGTTATTTAATTATCAATATTTTTATTATTAATCACTATTTTAATTTTCAAATTTAAATTAATTCTACCCTTGTTTAAAAAGCAAAGTTCTCACACATTTTAATGATTTGCTAAATAATTACATTGATCTAATATTTCATTAGCCCTAATTTAATAACATTTAACCCTTAACTGATTAACTTCCTAATTCATTCTATCTTATTTAATTATATAATTATTAAATTCCTACTTCTAACACACTAACCTCATAATTTTTTTTATGTCCATGATGCACCACATAACAAACCCAACCCACTATGAACCCCTTAATATCTAACCCATTTCCCATTAAATTAATGACCCAACATAACTCCAATCACTAATCTACTAACACCCCCACCATTTACCCACCAACCAACACTCTCTCAAACCAACGGTCCACTAACTAACAATCCCTCTAATCAGCAATCAACGAACTAATTAACCCATTAAGTCCCTACTCCATAATTGACTATTTATTGCCAATTAGCCTCTCCCTCATTCATTTTCGAATTTGTTTTTGTTTTTAATCTGATCCTGTCCACACTCGCCTATTATATCGAGCTTTCGCAGCCGATATCAAATGTTGAACAGAGAAGCAGCAGCTATTTTCGTTCTGTTCGTGCTCGCACTAATGCTTTCTCGTAATCCCCTGCTCCTCTGTTCCCTACGCTTCAGGTAAATCGGCAATGCCCATAGATTAACAGTGGAAATTTGGATGTGTTGCAGGTTGCGGCGCGACGGTTTTCACACTGGTTAACAAATGCGGAGAGACTGTGTGGCCCGGAATACTTCCCAGTATCCCGAACCAAGTCGGAGGTTTCGTCCTACAGACCGGGCAGTCGCAGACATTGAACCCTTCGGCCTGGTCCGGCAGAATCTGGGGACGCACCGGCTGCATATTCGACAGTTCCGGCGCGGGCTTTTGCGCAACAGGGGACTGTGGGAAAGTCCTCAACTGCAACGGCGCCGGCGGGGAGCCGCCCGTTTCACTGGCGGAATTCACACTGGACGGTGGCGGCAACCAAGATTTCTACGACGTCTCTCTCGTTGACGGCTACAACCTGCCACTTGGCATAACGCCCGCTACTTCCATTTCCGCGGCTTCGAATTCCAGTGGCAGCAGCGGCACCGCAAATTGCCGCGAGGTTGGTTGCAACCGTGACCTGCGTGACAGCTGTCCGAATGAGCTGGCGGTGCGAGCCGGTGGCCACGTGATCGCATGTAAGAGCGCCTGCGCTGCGTTCAATACGTCTGAGAATTGCTGTACTGGCCAGCAAGGCTCCCCCAACACGTGCCAGCCGAGTCAGTACTCGGTGGTTTTTAAGAAAGCCTGTCCGACTGCTTATAGTTATGCCTACGATGACGGCACCAGCACTTTCACATGCCCATCATCCTCCACCGATTACACCATCACCTTCTGCCCCAGCAACGCCTCCGCCGCCTCCATCGGCTCCGGCTCGCGTTGGGCTTCAACCTACATCGTCTCCTCCACTGGGTAAGCACCGATTCAAAGACAAATTTAATGAATTAAATTTATGTTTTAAACATTGATCCAAAAACTTAAATTACATCTAATTCCAATTCTTTACTCTCTGCAGGTTAAAACTACATAACCAAGGATACTTATTTTATTTATCCGAGTTATTTATATTTATGAATATTTTTATGTTTTGGTAAATAATAGTTATTTTTGTTATATCGGAGACTTTTGGATTAATAATATAATAAATGTCTTCCAGATTAATCACATTTTCAGGGTTGGGTCAATGTTTGAAGTAGTTTATTTATGCCGAAAAAGATGGTTAAAAGTGGTCGGAATCTGGGAGGTTGGTTAAAAGTGGTGGGAATCTTGGTAATTTTCTTTTAAGAAACCTTGTAATGACAGCCTCTGAATCATGTTTTTCATAGTGGAAAATCTTGAAGTTTCACAGTTGTAACTTGAATTTACAAAAATCTCTATCAGAATTTATCAAAATATTACTTAAATATCCATAATTTTCCGAAAAAACAATCTAATTAGACTACTGCATTTTGACAATCAGCGATTTTGGTGATTTGACAATGATTAAGATGTTTTGAAAATGATTTTAATGTGTTATTTAAAAATAATTAATCAAATTTGATGGGTTTGATAAGCGTTTAAAAATCCATACCTGTGCTTCATGATATCAAAATTATAATATTATAATAAAAAACAATTAATTTCGATCCTATCGATTTTATTTTTTATTTTATTTTATATATATCAAGAAATATTTTGAATATGAAAATAATTTTTAATTTGGTTAATTTAAAAAAAAATTCATGTTAAAAAGTATTTTTTCCATATATTATAAATTTAGAATTTATGTGTTACTTATTATAAAATAGATATATGATCACAAGTAGCTTATTATGGTAAAATAGATATATGATCACAAGTAGTTTATTGTGGTAAAATAGACATATTAACTAGCTTATTGTGGTAAATAGTAAAATTTAGAGAATATGTTTTTATTGACAAATGTAGTTATTAGAGTAGAAAGCTTCTCGTTTAATTGTCTAAGAAAAATGATAAAAATGTTGGTAATGTTCATAAAAGGAAACCAAGTTCTACAGAGACAAAAATTGACATGTCAAATTGGACATATCTAGAGAAGCATATAAAACTAGTGCAGTCATATAAATTAAATGGTTGGTGAATTTCAATAGGCATAAATCCATAATAAACATGAAGACACTCATTTCATGATACATTTGAAGTTGGTAAATTAAAAAAAGAAGAAAAGTTTCTTAATGTATAATTAGGTTACCATAGGCTATTTTTGGGTATCAATTGTGTTTAAAAATCACTTATTTATGTGTCTAGTAACTTGATCCATTACCCAAAACACATATAAAATTTCACTTGCAATTTGTATATCACCTTCAAATTTCAATTACAAATCATTTTAGTAATAGAGCATCAACTTATTGTGAAGGTTTGATTTTGTTTGCAAGTGTTTTTCTGATGGTTACAAGGTTGAAGATTTGAAGATTAAAAAAGGAGAAGGAGAACTTGTGGAACCAAGATATCAAATTGTTTCAAGGAGAACAAACACACCTCAAGCTTCAATTGTCATATCACATGAATAAGGTCTTGAAGGGATGTCTAAAGATGAAAGATATTTCAGAAAAGCTTTTTTTGAGATGTCTGAAATGGTAAAGGTTCTTTATGAAGAGAGGAATTCAAGGTTGTTTGGAGAGAGAGCTCAAAATATCAAAAAAGAGATGGAGAAAAAGGAGACAAGACTCCGAAAGGAAATGGAGGGAATGGTGACAAACCACGACCTTCACCTCAATCCTCATCCTCATCTTCTACTTCTTCTACCTTTTCACAAACACCTCCAAATTCTCAAAAAGGACATGGTAAAAATCTTTTGTTAAATCTTGATATTAAGTTTGAATTGCCTATGTATGATGGAGAGGTAGATGTTGAGAAATTAGATAATTGGGTTTGTCAGATTGAAATGTATTGCAGGATACAAAGAATCAAGGATGATGAGACCAAGATTCAGCTTACTTCTTTTAGATTGGAAGGTGCAACACTTATTTGGTGGGAAGCCAAAACTCAAGAGGACATGCAGAAACATGGAAATGTTTTGTCCTCTTGGAATGATTTTGTTGTTGCAATAAGAAGACAATTTTATCCATTAGTATATATGCAAAAAACTATTATGGAATGACAACTTTAGACAAGCTAAGGGGAAAAATGTGCAAAGCTATACTCAAGAATTTTGGAAAAGGAATTTGATTTTGGGTATAGATTTGTCCTCTCAAGATACTTTTCTCAAATACATTGGATGATTACATAGTTACTTGAGACACACAATTCTCATGTTTAACCCTACAAAACTAGATGAAGTTTGTGTACAGGCAACTCATTTAGAAATAAGAGGGAAAAATGTTTATGAAGAAACTAGTGAGAAGTCATTCAAGTCTGGAGTAAAAAGAAAAGGGAAATTTAAAGGCAAGGATAAAAATAATGCTTCAGTCAAGAAAGAAGGAGAAAGGTTCACATGTAAGCATTGTTATAAAGAAGGCCATGATGAAGACCACTGTTGGAAACTTAATCCTGAGATGAGACCTAAAAAGTTTAATAACAAGGAGAGAAAATATTGCTGTAACTACACAAAAAGATCTAGGATCTGATTCCAGAGATGAAACAAAAAACATAGACATGGGATTAAAGACAAGGATTTAATTTTAAGTACTAGTTCTTCTAGCAAACCCATTGAAACTAAAAATGAAAGAGAAAGAATAGAGCTGTTCCATATTAGAATCATCACAAAGCCTAACAAGGTAGATACTCTGTTTGATAGTGGTTCACAAACAAACCTCATTTGAGAAGACATTGTCAAGAAATTAAATTTGGAAACCATTCCTCATCCTAAACCTTATCCTTTGGGTTGGGTCTGTGACAATGCCAAGTTGCAAGTAACAAGAAAATGCATACTAGATTTGCTATCACTGCAAATTTTATTGATGAGGTACAACTTGATGTGGTACCACTTGACATTTGTGGTATTGTTTTGGGAAGCCCATACTTATATGATAAGAAAGTCATATTTCATCACCATGAAAACAAGTATCATTTGTTTAAAGATGGGATTGAATACATTGTTAGAGAACATACCAAGAAGTTGAATTTATCTCTTGTGAATGCTGGACAAATGAAGAGGTTTGTAAATGCTAGTCATAATTTTACATTGTTGATGATTAAACATAAAGATGTTGATGAACTTGAAGTCTTTCAAGGATATGAATCAAGTTTGAAACCTGATTTCATTGAGGTCGCTAATCCATGTGATAAGATGTTTTAGGAGTCTTAACATGTTTCCTCCTAAAAAAGGAAAACAATGTGAAGTTCATTTGTAGCAAAATGCATCATTGTTGAACATTGTTATGAACAAGATGCTAGTGTTAAATAATGAAGGGGTCAAAAAGCAGATGCAAAAGCTATTTAACAAAGAGGACATTAGTTATAAAATATCTTGTTGTCGGTTTCATAATGTTTTGGCTTTGAGGAAGAATGGTGCATGGCAATGGCGATCACATTTGGTAAAGAGTCAAGCCAAGTGCAAGGCTAGATATGATAAGCATCACTATTACTACATTGTTCAAGGTGAAGTTAACTCGAAATTGAATAAGTCTTCTTTGATTAAAGGCCGAGGAGAGAATGTTAAGATTTATTCAGCAGAAGTTCTTTTCTAAACATCTTGAAGAATTGTAGCAATGTCCTATCTTTGACAGAAAGACAAAGACTTCAAAAGTGAAGTACCTTCATGAGGAGCAAAGCAACAAATCCAAGAAAAGCTAAATTGATTGAGGTTGGAAGGGTGAGGGAACTGTAACCTCATCTATTTATTGATTGAAAATAAGCTTTTGGAGGTCCAAAAGCTTCCAATGGGGAGGAGTGATCCAAGGGATCAATTTAGTGCTCAAAATTCAAAGTGTGCAATAGAGCTCAAAACCTGTACGTTTGGATAGATCTCGGTGATCTGAATCCAACGCAACTCATTTCACTCAAAACCGATAATCGTATTCTCCTGATATCGTAATCTGGTCGAATTCTGAAACATGCAAAATCTTGCAGAATTGATAGGGTGACTATACAATTTGGGCCAGTGGTAGGCTGCCACTTGGCCACTCCTGATTGGTCCAAAAATTTCAAGTTTGATTGGCTCATAATTTTTTTAATGTTTATGGTTCTATTTTTTTATACATATTTTGGGTTGTTGACTGTGTTTGGAGGACCAGTGGTGGGAGGCCACATGGGCCAATAGGAGGCAACCACATGGCCTCTAAGGGTTAGTCCAAAATTTTGGGTGAGGGTCAAAGCAACCCACAAGAATTGAACCACTGACCTCTGCCAAGAAACCACAGGGCTCAACCAATGCACAAAACATTGTTTCTTGATAACATAAGGCTTCAAATTTTATTTAAAATGACACATTTTTTGTTTTGGAGGTTGGGCCCAAGGCTAAGCCCCAACCTTGGTCCCCGCGACCTCAAAACCAAGGGGCGGGATCAAGGGTAAGGGCTTAGCCCCAACTCTATGGTCACAACCCTCCAACAAAATGTGCATTGGACCCATCGCAAAGAATCGTCGGTGGAGCAATAGTTAAGGGCCAACCCCGGTTCACATGACCCATTGCAAAACCAAGAGCACGACATTGGAAAGGGGCCAGCCCATAGGGCACTTACAGGTGGGGCTAGCCCTAGGGCCTATGGATTGTGGTATGACCACACGCCGACAGTAGGAAAGAGCATGAAATTATAGCACCGAACCCCGGGTTATATGCATGCATGAGACCATGATGGCAGGTGTTGGGGGCTTGACCAGCGGGGGCAGGCATTTAGCCCCGACCCTTGGGCACATGCCCCCCATATGACCGCATTTTTCGAAATTGGGGTGTTAATGGACAGTTTAACTATCCGACAAATTCGCCCATCAGGCGGAATTGTAGGCCAGGTTTGCATGCCGATCCTGAGTTTGGGGTGCTCAAGCAAGATTTGGGTCGAATTGGAGGATGCTTAGCTAGGGAATTTGGTAAAAACTTGTAATAGACACAACTTTCTCAATTTTTTGCCAAATGAGGTGCATAAAGAACCCATATGGGGGTTTTTGACAATTCTAGATCCATTGGAGACATTTGTATTACATTTCGAGCATTGTAAAGCCATGAAAACAAAAAATTGAGCACTTAATGAAAGAGGCCCTGCATTGGAAGTTGGAACATGAAATATAACCAAGGAGAGGGGTGAAATCCTTTATCATGTTTGCTGTTATGTGTTTCTAATATGATATTTTGTATCTATTTCAACTGTTAATTGTGTTTAAAAATCACTTGTTTATGTGTTTAGTAACTTGATCCATTATCCAAAACACATAAAATTTCACTTACAATTTGTATATCACTTTCAAATTTCAATTACAGATCAAGTATTGAACTCAAAATTTTAGATTATGGGATTTTGTTTTTATATCTCTTCCTGGGGACTATTAATTTTGGGGGCCTTCTTTATTTTAGTTTAACGACTTCTCAACCTATCACTAGTTCTATTTTTTTTTCACTTCTCTAACTTCCCTCTTATCTTATGCTTGCTCTATTTCAACTCTCTAGGTTCACCTTTCACTTCTCTAACTTCCCTCCTCTAATCCTATCCTTATCAAATTCTTATTTTTCCTACTTGGCCCTTACAAAGTTCTTCTCCCATCCTCTCAAATTTCTCGTTGCTCCCCACCCAACCTAAATCTTATCTTAGTGGCTAGGTTTCAAAACTTTGCTCCTTAGTGAAGAGGTAGAAGGGGGTGACCTAGTTTTCCTTTTCCTCTGAGCATAGTCCTTCTATCCATCAGGCTCGAGCCTAAGAAGTAGCATAAGATGTGGTGGAACACTATAGTGACATCAACCCTACAACAGTTAAAACAGTTATTTCTAATGTGGAAGAGTAGGTTAGGAAATCAAGAAAGAAGATGCTTCATTCTTGATAAGAAAGTTCATAGAGACACTACCTATTAGATTCCAATGTGGGGAACTCCAATAGAGATAAAAACCTTCTTAAATGTCGAGCAATAATATTTATTGGCATATAAGGACCCTAATGGGTAGAGTCCTAACTAACAAAGCTAATGTATAACAAGAATTGGCCATTTGTATGGTAAAATTGATGAACAAAGCTGACATACTCAATAGGAAGGTCATAGTCTTTGATAATAACCTAACAAATATTCACTTCTCCTCCTCATGACAATTATGGTGAGCCATAACCATTGGTTTAGGTGGATCCTCCAATGAAACGAAGTCTAGGTGAGCCAGTTAGTTGAAGAATTTCTTTAATGTTAATGTTATTAGAATGTCTATTAGTTTAGAATTTGATTTCTCTACTAGTCACAATCTTATTTTGATAGTATATCATAAAGTAAATAGAATTAGTAATGATGTAGATAGGCATGCCTAGTTTGGAAAAGGGATTCTAAATTTTAATTTAATTATCAATAATTATTAGGTAGATGTTAGGGATTTGTTCTCCACGAATAGTCTAGAACAATCTTACTAGAATACATAAATAAAAGGTTGAAATTTATCTCCAAGGTAGTTATGCCCTGTTTTCTCTTTTAATGAAATTGATTGACTAAAACATATGTGATATGAACAAATGCCATATAAAATGAGTTAGGCTTTTAGCAAAGTTACCAACTTAATGGGAACTATACCGAGTTCATTTTTTTAGAGGTTGCAAAAATTATCTGATTTTGAAAAGTGTTGATGCAGACTATCACCATAAACAAAACAAAGACATCTGATATGGAGCTTTATACATACAACTCTGTATAAAATTTCAATGTATTTACAATTTGCTTTACTTAGAAAATAAGAAAGAATATGTTTCCCTCATCTGGTCTTCCATTTCCCATGCAGCTTCTTTGGGCCCAAAGTGTTTTCATTTCTCTTTGAATTGATCGATTGCTTAATTTTGGAGCATGAGCTTCCTCCACTCTAGGATCCGCAGAGGTTTCGACTGGATCTCTCCCTCCAGTTCCACCTATAAAACGGTCCAATCAATAACAAGATTAGTGTCATATACATATATTTTAAATAATGAAACATGAAAACATCATGGACTTTCATTGATGGTGGTAAGGCTAATCTATAGGCTACCGATCATATTATTTCTAGTATCTCAAAAGGCCCAAAAAATTGTGGTGCCAACTTTCCACATGACCTAATCCTCAAAGAAATTGTCTTGGGTCTAACTCTCAAGTAGACATGTTCCCCAACTTGTAAATCCTTATGCACCCTATGTTGATTGGAATATATTTTATGCCTCCCTTGTGCTACCTTTAAATTCCACCTCATGGTCTAGATTTGCTGCTCCATCTATTTTAGCATATCATGCCCAATAAGGACCTTGTTGACTGGGTCACTCCAGCTGATAGGGGTATTGCAAATCCTTCCATAAAGTGCCACGAACTGGCTCATGTTTAGAGATTCTTGGTACCCATAATTGAATGCAAACTCTACAAGTGGAAGATACTCTTCCCACTTCTTTGGTTGGTGCATCACATACATCCTCAACATATCTTCAAAGATTCTATTTGTCCATTCGTCTATGGATGATAAGTTGTATTGGAGGCTAATTCTATCCCTAATTCTACAAATAATTCCTTCCAAAACCTTGAAGTGAAATTGGCATCCCTATGTGATTTTTTTTTCTTGGGAACTCCATGCAGCCTCACAAACTCCTTTATGAAGATTTGAGCCACCTCACTAGCTGAATTAATGGATTTGACTGCCACAAAATGAGCCACTTTTCTCAACTTGTCAATGACTACCATAATTGCATCATGTTGTTTGGAGGTTATTGGAAAAATGGTAATGAAATCCACAAATATCACTTCCCACTTCCATTATGAAATGGGAATGGGATGTAATAAATTTGTTGGGTGTTTACATTCAGGCTTCGCTTGTTGACACTCCATGTATTTAGCAACAAAATCAGTTAATTTTTTTAAATTAGGCCAACAATAAAATTTTTTGATGGCCATGAGGGTATTTTGGTATCTTGGGTGGGTGAAATATGACTTAGCATGGAATTTTCTCACTATGAGCATCTTCAAATCATCATTATTTGACACATAAATGCTATTCTTAAATCTAACTAGACCATCATTTATGAAATGACATTCCTCATCATTTCCACCCTCACCACCTTGCTATATATTTTCCTTATTCTGATGATTCTTCTCATCATGCTACCTTGCATGTTTGACCCGCTCTTGTAGGTCAAATCCACAGGAGCTTATGGCTTCCATGTGATTTAATTGAATTCTTTTATTGAGTGCATTGACAACCCTATTTTCTTTTCCCTTGTTGTACTTAATTTCAAAGTTGAACTAGCTAAGTATGGCCAACCATCTAGCTTTTCTTTTGTTCAAATTAGGTTGATAAAAAAAATATTTGAGTCCTCCATGATCTATCATAAGCATAAGTCTTCTGCCAAGGAGGTATTACCTCCACATTTTCAATGCATGGATGATAGAAACTAACTCCAAAACATGACTCACATAGTTTTCCTCATGTTCATTTAGCTTTTGCGACTCATAGAAAACTATTTGTCCTTCTTGCATCAAGAATCCATTGAGCCCCTCCTTGCAGGAATTTGTACAACCCACAAAATATTGGCCTAGATCTACAATTCTTAACATTGGTGAATTAGTGAGCAGCTGTTTCAATTGTTCAAAGTTTGTTTCACATTCAACTGTCCACTCAAATTTCTTTCCTTTCTTCTGCAAGGATGTGATTGGGTGGCCTATCTCAAAGAAGTTTTTGATGAGCCTTCTGTAGTAGCCTTCCCTAATATCATTCACATTTTTTGGTGTTGTCCATTCCATTATGACCTTGATTTTTTTTTGAATAAACTTTTATCCCCTCCTTGGAGATGATGCATCCCAAATAGTGTTTGTGATTGGAATAAATCACACTAGTTGAGCTTTGCATAGAGTTTTTGTTCCCTTAGTAGCTATAACATTATGGCTAGGTGCTTTTCATGTTCTTCTTCATTCTTTGAATATACTAGAATATCATTAAAGAAGACATCAAAAAATTTGTCCAAGTAAAGGTGCAACACATGAAGGTGGCGAGGGAATTAGTAAGCCCAAAGGGTACCACCACAAACTCGTAATGTCAGTATCTAGTCCAGAATGCATTCTTATGCATATCTTCATGTTTGATGCATACTTGGTGATACCCTAACCTGAAATTGATCTTGGAAAAGACTTTTTCTCCTCTTAATTTATCAAACAACTCATTGATCTTTGGCAAGGGGTACATGTTCTTAATGGTCACCTTTTTTTAGTTTCCTACGATAAATACATAGATTGAGTGTGTTTTCCTTTTTCTTCACAAATAGTGCTGGTTCTCCCCATGGAGACACACTTGGCCTTATGTAGCCTTTTCTCTCTTTCTCTAATGATGATGATGATGCCTCCTGGTAGTAGAACTAGAATGTCTACCAGAGTGATTCCCATAAGTGTTAGTTCCTCTCTTTGGGGTACTCAATGGTGCATTCCCTCTCCTAATATCTTCACTTTCCCATTTGTTCCCCTTCCTAGACTTGTTACCATCCACCCCATTTGTTCTCTCTTCTAGTTCCAAAGGGATCAACCTGCCTCTATGACTAACCCCCAACTCATACTGCCTCTATCTTTGCAAGTATGAGAGTCTTTGTAGTATGAATACATTTACCTCAACTTTCCTTTCTTGAGCCCTCACCAACCTTTCATTATCAACCTTAAAACCCCTAATATTGGACCTTAGGCTACTCAACATATCCATTAATTATATAGAGTCTACTCCTCCCCCTTGTTTTATTGATATATCTTCTTCAATTGTCCTTGCTTCTTCATATCCATGTTGTGATTGGTCAAAGCTATATTGCACCATTCCTGTTCTTATCTCTTTAATCCTTAGTGTCTTCTTGTCTTATCTTTGTTGTCACACACACACACACAATTGTTAGATTTAAACAAAATACCAATACATAATATATGTTATCACCTTGGCTTGTTGTTAGAAATCTACTAGTGCAAGACTAACTGAACAATACATTGTAAGTTAGCACATCCATAACAATAAAAATTCCAGTCATTTTACATTCATTTCAATGAAGTCTATATACCTCATGCACTAATCATACTGATGAATTCACTAGTGCTGGAAGGCTGACACAGGTTTTCTTTTATAAACCTATTGTGTTTTTTAGCCATCTTCATTCAACTCAAAATTTAAGTTCAATACTTAGTTAGATCAACACAAGTTGTTACACTTTCTTCATTTCTTACTCACACTGACTACATAATCAATACAAGATTAGCTTAATATTCCAAACATATATTTTATGGCACATGATACATAGGAAGAAACTTGTCTTCAATTGAAATTGGATTTGGGAAATTGAGTGTGGGACAACAACTCTCCACCCAACCATATATAGTTGCAACCAAGTCTTACTTTTAACTATCACCCCTAGGCCAGATTCTAGTACTAGAGGTGTAATTATTTTGGAAAAGAGACCACGTAGTTTCTTCAGATGAAACATGGTGACACAAGGTCACACAAAATTCATCCACTAGTTATGTGACTTCCCTCTCAATTTTCTAATCTTTACATACAAAAATGACAACCATATAAGGATACCATACATCAGAGAATTCTTAGCTCACTTTCAGGAAAAGAGAGTCCACACTAAAGGAAGTTTCATCAGTGGATAAACTACTAATAAATGGAATAAATCACCCATCTAGGTGGTTCATCAGTGAGATAAACACCATAGCTTTAGCCCCCAAGGAAACTCCTGGTGGTTCATTAGCCTCACATGCACGTGAGTGATTCTTCCCAACCCAATATGTTATTTAATACCAAGATTTCAGTGGGTTCTTCAACCCTCAGGAAAGCCTATACTCTCTATAATATTTCACCCAACATGCCTCTTTCACAAGATTCCTCAACTAGTGTATTTTTCCAGGGCTTGAATTTTGCCACTCTCTTTTACATCTCCGAATCCTGGAGGAATTTTCACAGTTCTCCCTCATATTGTCTTCCACTGCGCATACATCCTAGAATGGTCCTCGTGTGCTCCTCCTTAACAAATTATTTTAGTGCCCCCTAATAGACCAACCATTTTTCATTTCCCAAGGATTCACATATTCAATTATTGGACAACACAACCCATGGTTGTATTTATTTTTTTTTCCTTTTTATTACTTATGGTTGGAGTTGAAGGACACTTGTTCCTATCCTTGTCTCTTTAGTTAAATTTAATGCACATTCAACTCATTTAATCTTCTCATCCAACCCATGGATGACGTATTTAATTTTTCCAATTCCTCAAGCAATCTCCCTCCCCAAGCAACTGGAATATGTGTCCCTTCTCTCAGTATTTGAGTAATTACAATTATTTACAGTAATAGGAGATTCAACAAGGGGCTATTACAATTATCATCTAAAATTGCTTGTTAAAGAATTAGCCCTAAAAGAGGTTGAATGGCTAGTTAAAGAAAGCACTACAACAATGTTATGTATCTCACTTTTGGATTAGTGCATGCTAGTCTGAGGAGGTTCTTCCTAAAGACTTGAAGTTTATGTCCTAAAAAACTAGTGGTAAATGTGCTTCAAATATGCAAAATAACTCATTGTGGTGTTTACTTCCAAAAATTGTATATTTTCTCCAAATTTGAAGTTTTGGGTCTCTTCAACTTCGTTTTGTATTGATTTTTGTTCCTAGTCATCCTCTTTTCCTTCAAATTTGTCAAGGGCAATGAATCCCTCATGTTTTCCATATCAAACAATTGCTCTCTAATTGGAATTGCATTATTTATGCCATCAAAATATTTTCCTAAAATGATCCATCTTTAACTTCATTGTTTTCCACAACTATATTATATCCCTTTGTAACCTCAAGGGCCTTCAAAGGATTATCCAATTGGGAAATTGTTTCTCCCGGAAAGCTTTTGTAACAATCTCTGGGCTGTTTTCTGGAACAAAATTGTCCATACTTGAACAAAGGAATACATCATTATTGTTCATAGATTGGAATTATTTAATGGATCACTAAAGTCCAGTCCAAACAAAGAATTCACGCAAAGAGATATATAGAGGCCATAAGCATGGGCATCTTCAATGGAGTATCCATATAAGAAGTTTCTGGGTTGTTTACCATTGTGTCTATTGTAGATAAAATTGCTCCAAAGTTTCTTCTCCTTAAACAACATATTTCTAAAAGTCTCCTTGGCTTTTGGCATCAATAATATTTTCTATTCAATGGCAACACTACTAACAAAAGGTATCGAGAAGAAAGAGAGAAAGTATAATTAACGATTGTATTTAGAAAACATGTAACAACGCAATTAAGTCAGATTAATATAAGAATGACAAGAGAGTGAGGAATTGCTTTAAAACAAAATCAACGCTCACAAGATTATAGAAGGATTACATGTACAATGAATCATATCCCTCTTTAACCATTACTTTCTGATTGTGATTTTCTCCCTTTATTATATTGTCTTTATCTTTGCAACTACTTGATGGTTTGGCCTTTCCTCTTTGCTTTAACTATTTTTTTTTTTTAGAGATATGAAGTTATGAGATCATCCTCCAAGTTGCATACTACGTTATATATTATTCTTCTATATTTCTCTTTTTATAAATCATTTAAAAAAATAATTTGGTGATAGGACTGGAATTTGTCATGACTGTTCATTTAATTTTATGATGATATCTATAATTTCAACCTTATATAAAATTTGCAATGCGGTCTTCATTCTTCTAACTTTGTGAGAAGCTCCCATTTTCCCAAAATGAACAAGTAAGAATTCACGTTATGGTCTATGGAAGTTCATGGCTCATGCACAGTTTATTTGCATGAAGTGACTCAAAAATCACTGATTGACTCCACATAAATCTTGGTTTTTTGATTTATAACTCCTTACTAATCCCACATGCATTATGGGATGTAATTCAAAAAGGTATATAAATAAATGGGCCCATGTTACATGTTTGAGAAGCATAAAGAGCCATGGGACCTTGTGTAGCTCATGCATAATGTAGTTTTTGGTTACCATCTCATTGCCCAATCATCATGTGATGTCATTGTGCAATCCTTGCCTTCCAAATATCACCTTGGGATATGCTTGATTGGCTTCCATGTGGCATAAGGAGATATGCCAAAAGAACTTAGGATAAAAATGATATGAGGAATATTAACAATGTGAGCCTAGGTGTGAAAAATAAAAGTAAATAAGGGTAACCACTTAGGATAAAAATGATATGAGGAATATTAACAATGTGAGCCTAGGTGTGAAAAATAAAAGTAAATAAGGGTAAAATTGGCTACTTAATAAAAAAAGTGTACGGAGGAGGTGGAGGAAGTAATGGTCTGGAGTATGTGGTACAAATTTAGGGTTGTGTTGAAGTAATGGTTTATAGAGTAATATGGAGTGGGGAAAAATTTAGGGTTTGTGTTGAAGTAATGGTTTATAGAGTAATATGGAGTGGGGAAAAATTTAGGGTTGTGTTGAAGTAATGGTTTATAGAGGAATATGAAGTGGGGAAAAATTTAGGGTTGTGTTGAAGTAATGGTTTATAGAGGAATATGAAGTGGGGAAAAACTTCTGCACAACTTGGAAAATGATTAAGTAAAAAGGGAGAAGAGGTAAGGTAATTCCACATGAAAATGATTAAGTAAAAAGGGAGAAGAGGTAAGGTAATTCCACATTAAATAATATATAGTTAGAAAATGGAAAATAAAGAAATGATATGAATAATAGAAATAATGATAAATGGAAGTAAATGAGATATGTAGGGGAAAATAGTGATATCATTGGAATATGACCTTTAGTTTTTATTTCGTAAAATGTTGAATGAAGCTAACACATAGGACTATTTAATAATAAGATGAACATGAAAAATTATTCATTTATGATGTATTTTATTTTCTTATCTCTATTCAAACAAAGAAACCATCCTTGTTGGCCTTGCTGAAGAAGAGTTGGAAAATTAAGATTGATTAAAATCTTGTTATTTCAAAATCACTCTATTTGATGTGTGACATAAAAACACATTAACAAGTGTACCTTTTTGTAAACTTCCTAATAGTTCCTTTCTTCCTATAGAATGCTACAAATTCTTTAGAATCATACTCACCACCTCCATTTGATTTGAGTACCTTAATGTAATTCCCATTTTGTTTCCATGTAATGGCTTTGAATTATTTAAATTTTCCAAAGGTTTTAGATTTTTTCTTGAAAAAATAGACCGATGATTTTTTTCTTTCTTTTTGATGTGGTTCACAGACTCCATAGATCGGTGACATCCACGGAAATAGTCCTAGGTAGTTCCACAAAGGGATCAATTGTGCTGGCTCATTTCAGAGCCTAAACCTTGAAGGTGTCAAAGAGAATTGACCTCGTGGCTTCTCATAGTGAGGTGCTTATGTGACGGGTACTTGACCAATTGAGCTAACCCTCGAGGCTAAAAGAATATACCTATGAATTAGGGGAATTTTGAGGTAAAAAATGGGTCCAAAAAAATGTAATAACAAAATAAACTTAAAAAGAACCAATAAGATTCAAGATGATGATGTCATACCTAGTGGTAAGTATTTTTGGAGGGAAGTGAATAAAACTACTTTTATTAATTGTTAGAAATTAATTAATGGAACAATGAAACACATAAAATATTGCGTAAACACAAACACATAAATGCATAAACAAGAGATACATAGATATACGTGGTTCATCCAATTTGGGCTACGTCCATGGAGAAACATCCAATCCTTCCTTTTATATTATCCAGAAAAATGAAGAGATACAACCTACAATAGATCCATTGTAATTTCTTCTTCACTCTCACATAGTCTCTCCTATCTTTCTCGCTCAGAATAAAAACTCACAATTGAAATAAAATTCCCTCATACAAACCAAGGGTTTCCTTCTAGAGAAAAAGCCCTAAATTAACACAGCTTATACCGTCAAATCATTGTCCTAATGAATGACCCAGCTTGACTACGAAATTACAATATTCTACAAGGCATTTTTTCTTCTATTTTTAACTTCAAGGACGTTGCCCCTGAACCCTAACGGGGGGGGGGGGCTCATAAAATTGTCATCGCCCCCCCTGTATAGCTCTGAGAGTGATTAAGTGGGTGACATTGCCACCATGTTAGGATCTGGAATCCATCACGACTAAAACAAAAAGAAACTTTGAATACTTAGGAAGATAATCAGTCTGCACACCGAACATTAATTATATTTTGGTCTTATCTCCTTATTGCTTTACTAACTTTTCAACTGTAGTCTCATGTTGGATGAATAATTAAATTCCACACCCAATGAGTACCACTCTGCATATAT
Organism: Pinus taeda; assembly: GCA_000404065.3. Lineage (NCBI taxonomy): Eukaryota > Viridiplantae > Streptophyta > Pinopsida > Pinales > Pinaceae > Pinus > Pinus taeda. The sequence goes on along the minus strand of APFE031604857.1, from coordinate 183,598 downwards.
TTTAGTAGACCCATAATTAAATTCCACATCCAATGGGTGTCTACACTTTACATTTAAGTAAACCTATAAGGAGATAATACAAAAGTACAATAAAAAGTAGTTTTGTTTCTTTTCCTTTAAAAATTCATAACTTTTATTACACTTTGTTAATTATTATTATATTATTTTCCTTATGAGGCCCATTTTATACCTCAAAATTCCCCTAATGTCATATGGCTAAAATCATAAATAAATGTTAGGAAATAAGAATTATCTCCTATTTGACTATGTTCACATTATAAAATAGTGATTTGTGTGCACTATTTCAAGTGGTGCGGTGGCTCTATAGAAAGCAATAGCTAGAAAACTAGCTCTATATTATTTAGCTAAGATGCAACTCTCACAAGAGCTATCTTGAACATTTATCATGGGGAGACCTCCTACCATATTTTTTTTTTATTTTGTTTTGTTTTTTTATAGTAAAACACTAAGGTTATGAAAGGGTAAATGACCGTATTTAAGATGCCATAAGTAGGACACATATAATATTGAAACATTATTTCACACACCCAACCCTTAATCCTTCATTAGGGTTGTGGGGCATTACATTTTTCTCAAATTCAATCCCTTAAAGCTTGATTAAGGATATGAGGTATCATTTTTTTCATGTTTCTTTTGTGCTTTATTGACACACCAATTAGTTATGATTTAAAGATAATTCAAGAGACCCAACTTCCTTATGGAATATCTATGGAATTATAGTGAACCAAGATCCAAAACATCTACCATAGGTACCTTGAGATATCTTCTCTGTCTCCTCTAAGTTTTAGGGTTTGAAACCTCATAGAAATAAAGTTATAGTGAACAATATAGGTGCTCACTTGTTTGAAGCCCAGTTTTAGGAGCATTCATGATATTCCTCTTCCTTCGAGCATATCTATGAAATTATAGTGAACCAAGATGTCATAAATAACATTTTGGTTTCCAAATTTAAACTCCAAGAATGACCCCAAAACTCTTCCTTAGCTTCTTTTTCACACTTCAGATATTTTTAAATCTTAGGAAAAATATGGGACTCATAGCCTCTACAGAAAATTAGAGAAAAAAAATCATGTAATTAATAAGGAAGGCAGGCATGCACACAATTGACCCATGAATTTGAGCATTTATTAGTATGACCTCTACCGGGAAGAAAAGATTGCTGTAATCAATTCAATTTCTTTACTCAAAGGTTAAAAAAACAATCAACAAGTTTATCAACAAGTTTATCAACAACAAAATTCATACCCTCCACGTGTTTATTTTTCATAAATAGATGTTGTTAAAAAAAAAAAACTTGTTGAGAATAAACAATGTCAGATATTATACTTTCATACATATATTGCCACAATAATCAATTTCATTTACCAAGCACATACATGCTTATGTGATTAAGAAAAAATGAATCTAGAAATGAAGAAGGCTGAGCCACTCTCCACTTAACCATAGGTAAGACTATGATATAGTCTTTCTCACAGGAAACCACTTGGCGAGCCAAATTCTTGATGCATTAAGAGAAAACTAAACTCAAGGATTTAGCATACAATTTTTAGACCATATTTAACGTAAAACTGAAGTCCACTTCTCCTTCACATAGATGAAAAAATTAGTTTTCAACCTTTCCATATTTGACCATGCTCATAAACATTCACAAAAATACCATGAAGGTATATGTAGCACAAGCAAGTCTTTCTCTGATATTTGCAACTCCTCGACCCTCCCCTCTTTAGTTCTCTATGTGCCACAGATAAAAATGACCATTCCTAGTCCTTAGAGCCATCTAGTCTAAATAAAAAAAATTGCAACACATTCACTTCCCATCACATAAGATATCACTCCTAGCTCTTAACCAGTCACAAGGGATAAACCTCTCTAGATTTTTCCACCAACTCTCTTACCAATTTGAAATTATAAGTGAGAGGGAAAATAAATACGAGAGAGAAAATGGAATAGGATGAAAAGCTAAAGGAAGAAGAACCCCTTGATTGATCCTCCCTCTTGTTCTTATAATCATACCTTAACCCTTCATCTTCCCAACCTCTTGCTAGAAGCTTCTTGGGAGGATCAACCATCTCACCAAAAGGGAAAATTAAGTCAAGGCAAATTTTCCTCTCAAGGCATTATAATATGTTTTCTATCCCCCTTCCTTCAACTCTAGATTTTTTTTTAATTAATAAAAAGAAACATTACATCACATCATATAGTTTTAACTCATGGTGTCAATGTTGGTACCTCAACATTATAAGTTATCCATTGCATCACACATTGGGAAAATTAAAGCAGTGTCACACATTATGTGCATATGACTATGGCTGATTCAGGTTCCTCGTCAATAATGGAAACATTCAATTTTGGTCATCTGTAGTTTTTCAATAAGTCTCCTACTAGATGTCTTATTTAAAATTGTACATGTGGGACCTTTAAATATGACTTCATACTCATTTTGACTTATCTATCATATACTCATAATATTATCTTTGTGACAAGGTATATAATAGACATTTGAGATGCCCTTCTTTTCATCTTGCATGGTCAAAATATAAACCATTGCTTTTCCTTGAACATTTACTAGACAATTATCCCCTAATTTTACTTTAGTTATATGAATGGATTATCTAAACTTGAGAACAATATTTTTTACCTATTATGTGATTGTTGTAATCACTATCTAGTAACTAGAGATCATTATGGTTGCATTCTTCAATTACTTTATATGAAAGGAAAATGTATTTAGATGTACCTTCATTAGTATTTGTCACATTATCTCTATGTTTGTTTAGATATACTTGCTTCCTCTTGTAATCACTTTCATAATGATAGAACTTCTTGTCACGATAACATTGTATTTTTATCTTTTCAATCTTCCTTAATTGATTGTAATATCTACCTCTTTCTCTTTGTTTCTCTGGGAAATTTTTTTGTTTTTTGTTTTGTTTTGTTTTTTGTTTTTTGTTTTGTTTTTTTGTTTTTGTTTTTGTTTTTGTTTTTTTTTGTTTTTGTTTTTGTTTTTGTTTTGTTTTGTTTTGTTTTTTTATGATGGTGACCTATCTCATGCTTGAGAAGGATCTCTTCCTCTTCCATCTTTGTTTCTATTTCCTCAACCTCTTCCTATGCCAATATAGTCTTGAGACTGAAATGCACTTTCCAAAGAGTCAATGATTCTCTTGACTCTCATGTGTTAACAAATAGCCCATGAGTTGTTCTACAGATAATTGTGATAAATATTTATACTCCTCTATCGCTAATACAACCATATCATTTTTTCAAGAAGGTTCATGAGTAATTTTCAAGAACCTTTTGATTTGAAATGTACTCTCCATGTGCTGGAAGTTGATTGAGAAAGATTTTTACATATATCATAAAATGATATACAAAGTCTAAGTTTTTCATATGGATGGTTTCAAAATACTTTCTCAGTGTCTGCAATTTGACATTTTTTACTTTGTTTGTGCATTGATAGGTTATCTCAAGAGTATCCCATGCCTACTTGGCATAATCAACTGTTGCAACCTTTTGGAAAATTGAATCTTTTATTCTTACTAGATAAGCCACAATGCAGTTGAATCTTTATTTACGTTTTTTAGTAATAACTTATCTGTGTGCATTTGCAATTCCTTTTAACATTGCTTGATCTAGTTTTGTGGATCCACTTAATATAATATCACAACATTCCTTAAAACAAATAAATTCTTCATTTTGATTGACCAAAGATCATAATTCATACATATTAGAATTAGGTCTTGTGACTATCCTTGACTATTACTAGATGCCATTGACCCCTCCCTTTGTCAATTTCACCATGAGATTTCATTGATATTCAAAATTTGAATCAATTATCAAGCTTCCTCTTAAATTTAGATTCCCAAAGACCCCAACACCCTCCCCCTCACCCCACTCCATTTATTTTGGTTCAATTAAATTAATGTGCACAATCTTGTTTCCTTAACAAGCACCTTTCCTCTTTTTTGTTTGTTTGTTTGTTTGTTTGTAAATCAAACCCATTTTTTATTTTCCTATGCAACTCTTTATTTTTATTTTTACATTCCCCCCACTTTTTTTTTATAAACCAAATTCCTTTTTCCTTTTTTAATCCATCATCAACTTAAAAAATTATAAAAACTTTACCTAAAATACACCCTCCTCTTTTATTTTAAATTATTTGCAATTTTTTTATAAGAAATATTAATAGAGGTAATATTCTAATAGTTCATCTTCCCATATCGGGTGGTTGTGTGTCATGAGGTGGGAGCAACACATAGTTCGAGTGTGACATGGGATTTAACCTCAATGTGTTTATGTTCCACTCCCAAATTTCTCCCATGCATGCAACAAACTCAAATTGCAATAATGGTAATTCATGCACACATGAAGGTTTCTCTATTCGATGGTGCCCTTACTTGGCCATGATAAGACATGTACCTTTTGAATTGATGCAAACAATAGGTAGATCTATTTCATGTGGTGTTTGAGTTGTCCATCCATCATAGTCTATACTCGCAAAAATGCATCCACTGCTACCTCTCTTATTCACTATACAATCTTATCTTAACCTCTCCTACTCAGACATGCAATGTATGCTTAGCACTCTGGTTCACTAGCATTGGTTCTCCTCCACTCCTATGACACCATAACAAGCTCACCAGGGAAGCCCCCCTTCATACTGCATGAAAGCAAAACTTTTATCTTGGGAAGATACAAAGCCTTTCCATTGAAATGTCTCCCCTATGGCATGTAAGAAGTTGAATTTTATGGAAGTTGATGTTAAAATTGAGCGTGTCTCTACTTTAGATGGGGTGCATTAAGCACCCACAACAAAAAATTCTTCAAATACTTGGAGCTTTATTGGCAAACCAAATTATTGGTTGTTCATGCATTTATAAGGATAGATTTAGAGTGTTGGGAGTTTTGTGATCATCTAGACAATTTCAATAAGTAGGGGTAGGTAATTATCATGCTTTACAAGTGGTTATCCAAGAAACATGATGGGAATTTGGCATTTGAGGTAGTGATTGCACTTGTGACCATCCCATCAACATTCCTATAGATGAACCCTCATGATCAATATCTCTAACACTATAAACCCAAGTTTTAATTTTTTTTTAGTATTTTGGTATTTATTTTTATTTTTATTTTCTAATTTAATTTATTTGTTATTTGTTATTTTTTATTTTTTAATTTTTAATTTTTATTATTAATTATTTTATTATTATTATTATTTTTTATGATTTATTTATTTATTTTATGTTTATTTTTATGTCTATTTATTGTTTATTATTATTATTTTTTTTTTAAATTATTATTTTTTTTTCTTCGGATTTTATAGACTTACTAGTTTTTAATTTAGGAAGTTTTGGTTTTTGCGATGACAAAATGACTCTTTTTGGTTATTTGTGTATGTCAAACAAGTTAACTTTGCTAGTTTTGTCTTATTTGGTTTCTCTATGGTTATGTGTTAATGATATTATATTTTTTTGGTTTGATTTATATTATGTAATCCTATATTTAGGGAAATTATCATTGCATATTTGTCATAAGCATATGGAAATAAAGTCGACTCTATGTACAACTGATTTTTGTAATAGTATGAATTTCTACTTATATAAATAATACCTATTGACAAAAAAAACATATTTCAATAATTCAATACCTTCTTAACTTTTCATTAAACACTTACATGGATCTAAACACTTACACATCCTTTAACACAACTTTGAAAATTAAAAATCCCCCTTTTTTATAAACAAATATTTATAATTTTATTGAATCAATGTAGTGTGACAACTAGGTAAAACCTTTCATACTATATTTTTAATACCCACTTCTTGCTACATGAAATGGATCTACATATGTGTTGGGTGTGGAGCTTGCTTATATTCCTGATTCAAAGGTCTTGTTTAAACTAGGCGTATACCCTAGGAAGACTGTACACCCCTCCACGTGGGGGGGCTGTCCACATCGGTTTGGGTTTGGGGGGCAACACCCCCAAAGCTAAAAATAGATGAAAAATTGGATTGTATAATATTGTAATTTCGTAGTCAATTTGGGTCATTCATTAGGTGGATGATTTGATAGTAGAAGTTATATTGATTTAGGGTTTTTTTTTTCTTTCCCTAGAAGGCAACCCTTAGTTTACATGGAGGAATTGTATTGCAACTGTGTATTATTATTCTGAGTGAGAAAGAGAGAGGAGGCCGTGTGAGAGAGAAGAGGAAGTTACATAAGATATTCTATAGGTTGTATCTCTTCATTTTGTTGGATATTATAAAAGGAAGGATTGGCTGTTTCTTCGTGGATGTAGCCCAAAATGGGTGAACCATGTATATCTGTGTCTCTCTTATTTTATGCGTTTCAGTATTTGTGTTTCCGAAATATTTTGTGTATTTCATTACTTTATTAACTATTTTATAACAACGAGTATCAAAGCCAAAGGTCTGTTTGGCTGATAAACTCGTATGAGAGAAGGGTTCTTGGTTTGAGTGGGAGCAATGGTGGAAGATGGTAGGTTTAGGGTCGAGAAATCTAAAGGCAAAAAATACGAGCTATGGAAGATTATTTGTATCAGAAATATGTATACCTACCATTGAGCGAAAAATAAAAGAAGCCGACGAGTATGACAGATGCAAAATAAGATATTCTCGGAAGAAAGACACTAGGAATAATACGACTGTGTCTGACAGTGTTGGTGGCATTCAACATTTCAAAGGAAATGAAAACAAAATGTTTATGATGACATTGGCGAAACTATATGAAAAACGCTTGGCATCAAATAATGTATTTCTTATGAAGCGTCTATTTAATATGAATATTTCAGAAGGTGGATTTTTTGTTGATCATTTAAATGAATTTAACACGATTACCAGTTAATTAAGTTATATATAGGTGAATTTTGATGAAGTTAGGGCTCTGTTATTTCTGTGCTCATTGCCAAAAAGTTGGAATGGCTTAGTTATGGCTATTAGTAACTATGTCTCTGTATCTAGTACTTTAAAGTTTGATGATGTTGTTGGTGTCATCCTTAGCGAGGAAATGCAACGGAAAAGATCCGATGAGACATCAGGTAATGATTTTACTGCAGAGACTAGTGGAAAAAAAATAGAAAGAGGAAGGAGCCTAGGAAATCGTAATAAGTCAAGAAAAGGTAGATCTAAATCTAGACCAGGGATAGTGCGTTGGAAATGTGGGAAGAAAGGATACTTGAAGAAATACTGCAATCTCGAAAGGGAAACGAAGGAGATGGACAACAAGAGAACAATATTGAAGTGAATGTGATGCGTTACAAGATGCTTTGATTCTTTCATTATATAATGTTATTGATGTCTAGGTGGTAGGTTTAGGGGCTTCATTCCATACCATGTCTAATAAGAAACAATTTCATGACTATGTTTAAGGAGATTTTGGACAGGTTCGTTTGGGTGATGATAAACCTTGTAAAATTGTTGGAATGGGTAAGGTTTTCACAAAGCAATGGAATGGAAACCAATGGTTATTAAAGGAGGTGAGGCATGTTCCAGATATGAAGAAAAATATAATTTCAATAGGGAAATTAGGCGGTAAAGGTTATGTAACTACATTTACAAACAAAACCTGGAAGGCCACTAAAGGATCCTTGGTAATAAAAAAAGGAGAAAAGGTTGGTACATTGTATTTATGCAATGGTATTTCTAATTTTGTTAATGCTTTAACCTCCACAAGAGAATATATGACATTGTGACATCATAGGCTCGAGAACACGAGTGAGAAGGGTATGCAGATTCTTCACTCAAGAAATTTGTTTCTAGGTTTGAGGCATGTTGATTTGGATTTATGTGAAAATTGTGCTTATGGAAAATAAAAGAGAGTCAAATTTATCAGAGTTGGGAAGGAAAAGAAGAGTGAAAAATTAGAACTTGTGCATACAACTGTAAGGGGACTTTCTCAGGTATCATCTCTTGGTGACTCTCATTATTATGTTACTTTTATTAATAATGAAACTAGAAAAACTTGGATTTATTGTATTCAAAATAAAGATGGTGTGCTTGATACTTTCAAGAAACATAAAGCTTTGGCTGAGAATGAGGCAGGAAAGAAGTTGAAGTATCTAAGATTAGAAAATGGAGGTGAATACTGCAACAAAGAGTTTGATAACTACTGTTCAGAGCATGGAATTAGTAGAGAGAAGAAAATTCCCAGAACACCATAGGAAAATGGCATGATAGAAAGGATGAATAGGACAATCATGGAGTGTACAAGGTGCATGAGATTGCATGCATGATTTCCCTTACAATTTTGGGAAGATGCTGTAGATACTGTTGTTTATCTAATAAACAAAGGAATTTCCTTGGATGGTGGTATTCCAGATGGGTCATGGACAAGTAAAAAAATAAACTACTCATTTTTAAAGAATTTTAGTTGTGAAGCCTTTGTCCACATCAATAAAGAAAATAGAACAAAGCTTGCGGCAAAATCAAAGAAATGTACATTTATTGGATATGGTGTTAATGATTTTTGTTATTACTTATATGGTTATGAAAATAAAAAAAAAATCAATAGGAGCACATATGTCATATTTCATGAAAAGGTCTTGTATAAGGATCAGATGCATGAAAAGAAATAGGAAAAAGAAAACAAAGAATACACAGTGCTTGATGAGATCACAAAAAAAAGTAAAAGTGTCTGAAAATCATAATGATCAGTAGCCACAACAACAACAACAACCACAACAACACTAGGCACCTCAAGCACTTATAACTAGTGTTAGAATACCTACCAGGATAAGTAAACCCCTTGAATGATACTCTCCTTCATTATATTATGTATTGTTGACTGATTCTAGTGAACTGGAAAGATATGAAGAAGAAATGTAGGTAGAAACTAAGAAGAAGTTGGAGCAAGCTATGGAAGAAGAGATGGACTCCTTGAAGCATAACCAAACTTGGGACTTAGTCGAGTTTCCTGCAAGTAAAACAAAATTGCAGAATAATCGAGTTTACAGGTTGAAGGAAGAAGATGGAGGTAAACAAAGGTAAGGCTAGACTTGTGGTGAAGGGGTTTGCACAAAACAAAGGTATAGAATTTGATGAAATTTTTTCTCTCATTGTTAAAATGACTTCAATCAGAACTATTTTAAGTCTAGTGGCAACATAAGATTTGCATCTTAAGCAGTTACATGTAAAGACAACATTTCTCCATGCGGATTTGGAGGAAAAATTATATATGTAACAACCACGAGGGTATGAGGTCAAAGGGAAAGATAAATTAGTGTGTAGGTTGAAGAAGAGCTTGTATGGCCTAAAACAGATTCCAAGGAAATGATATCTAAAATTTGACAAGTTTATGTCTAAACAAGGTTATACTAAATGTAATTCTGATCACTATGTTTATCTTAAAAACAAAATGATGGCAACTATATTATATTTCTATTATATGTAGATAACATGCTTTTGGTAGGGTCTAACATGCAAGAAATAAATGTGCTCAAAGGGAAATTGAAAAATTCATTTGCAATGAAGGATTTGGGTGCTACAAAACAAATCCTTGTTATGAGAATAACTAGAGACAAGAAAAATTGCAAATTAACATTGTCTCAGAGTGAGTACATAGAAAAGGTGTTGGGAAATATTTAATGTGTAGAGTGCAAAACTAGTTAGTACACCTTTGGCTAGAAATTTCAAACTAAGTAAGGAAATGTATCCCCAGACTTAGGAAGAGATGTATTATATGTGTAAAGTTCAACATGCATCATAAGTTGGAGGCTTAATGTATGCAATGGTCTGCACAAGGCTTGACATTGGACATGCAGTGGGAGTTGTAAGCAAGTCTATGAACAATCCAAGAAAAGAGCATTGGGTGGCAGTGAAATGGATCCTTAGGTATTTGAGAGGTACCACAAATCAAGCATTATGTGTTGGTGGTTCAAACATTACTCTACATGGATATGTTGATGAAAATATGACAAGTGATAAAGATAATAGGAGGATAACCGCATGGTATGTGTTTATTGTAGGTGGAAAATCTGTCAGCTGGGTTTCAAAATTGCAAAACATTGTTGCATTTTCAACAACAGAAGCATAGTATGTTGTTGCTACAGAGGCTAGTAACGAAATGCTTTGGTTACAAAGGTTTATGGATGAATTGGGCAATAAACAAGAGATGGGAAGGTTATACAATGATATCTAGAGTGTCATTCATCTTGCAAAGAACTCAACATTTCATTCCAAGACTAAACATATACAACTCAAGTACCATTTCATACGGTCAATTTAGGAAGACAGACAGTTGAAGTTGGAAAAGATACACACTAGCTAGAATCCTGCAGATATGTTAACAAAGGTTGTAACTAGGGAAAAACTGAGTTTTTTCTTAGTTTCAATTGGTCTTCAAGTATGACGATGAAGATGAGAAACAACTAGGTCTAAATTGGAAGGATTGTATAACAAGTGAAGCAACGGTGGGGTTTCTATAATAAGTCTCCAAGTGGGAGATTGTTGGGTGTGGAGCATGATTATCTTCCTGATTCAAAGGTCTTGTTCTAGCCAAGCGTATACCCCATGAATATTGTACATTCCTCCATGTAGGGGGGACTTGTAGCCCCCTGTTGGGGGGTTCAGCATTAGTGGGACCTTGAACCTAAAAATAGATGAAAAATTTCCTTGTAAAATATTGTAATTTTGTAGTCAATCTGGGTCGTTCTTTAGGCAGATGATCTGATGGTAGAAGTTATGTTAATTTAGGGTTTGTTGACCTATAAGGAAACCCTTGGTTTATATGAGGGAATTGTATTGAATATGTGTATTATTATTCTTAGCGAGAAAGAGAGAGGAGACTGTGTGAGAGCGAAGAAGAAATTACAACGAGTCTGTTGTAGGTTGTATCTCTTCATTTTTTTGGATAATATAAAAGGAAGGACTAGTTGTTTCTCTGTGGACATAGCCCAAATTGGGAAAACCACATATATCTGTATCTCTCTTGTTTTATGTGTTTCTGTATTTGAGTTTCCATAGTATTTTACGTATTTCACTTCTTTGTTAATTATTTTCTAACATGATGGTGTTGATGACTTTGTGAGTTGATGATTCTCTTTGAAATCTGCTCAAAATCAACTTAATATTACAAGGAATTAGGTGGATCTAATTTAGAGAAATTGGCTCCTCTCGATCTAGTTCACGATGTCCTATTTTCAACCAAATTTTCCCATTTTGAAAGTAATTGCTTTCTCACACTCAAGCTCTTTGTGTCTAATCACTGACTCAACGAGTGTGCAACTTTCTCCATAGAATTGAAATGATCTTACTCTCTTGTATTTGAAGATATTTAAGCCTATTATGATACCATGAAAAAGTCATAGAGATCAACAAAACACTAAGATAATCAACAAATAATATGAGAAATCCAAAAAATGATTAACTTTGAAGATGATCTCATAAAACAAACATACATATAATTTCTTTTGGAAAAACCTAGGATAACTCTCTTGAAATTTTTAGAGAGGAACTATCCAGATCTAATCAATTGACATAGTCAAGTTTAACAAGTAATTTATTATAGATATTTTTATATACACTAACTAGTGGGAAAAATTACACTATCGATGGGGACTTGGTAGAGGAAATTCAAAGGAAAAAGAAGAAGTTGAAAGTGAATAAAACTTGAATTAAGTGAGGAAAGGGTTTCAATTGAGGAATATCAAATACTTATTTGTTTTGTAAACATAATTCCAATATGCATTTAAGAACCTTCCTATGAGAAACCTATCTTAAGAGAGGTTGAGATATTTCTCATGATAACACAAATCCAATTGCAAAATTTAAAGATTGATTTAAAAAACATTCGGTGAAGGTTTTAAGAGAGATGGATGTGATAGCCTTAACAATAATTACCATCTAATTTAACAAATAACAATCTAAATTAATTATAGGCCTTGAAAAAAATCAAGTCATATCATATGCGAAATCTTGAAGAAGGGGTGAAAAATAATATCAATGTTCTAGTTTAATAATATAATATGTTTGAGTATACATAAGTTGCAATGATAATTTGACGTGGCTCTAACTACTCAACCAATATTTATCCATTGATAAGTCAATCCTAAGACAATGAACATTAATATTTAGGTGGTAGTATAGTGCCCTACCCCATAGTACATAATCAGGTTTTATTGCTAGCTAGTGTATTTGTAATTCATTTTCTTGATCTCAATGTAAAGTTGGAAGCATAAAAGAGTTTGAATATGCGTAGGATTATATATGAGTTGGTGTGTAATAGTCACAACAAAATGGGGGGAGAGATTTGATAACAATGGCACAAATCACAAAGCTTTATTTTAAAGGAATTTTATTCATATTTTGAATACATGTGATCATGGGATTTGAATGGCGCACCCAATTACAATAGGGACATTTTGGAAGAAGGTATTTCAAATAAATAATGGAAGTAAATACAATTCTTTTGTTCTGTTAATGTAACACTCCATACGGCATGAACAATTACTATGGTTACTAAGTTTTAGTTATTACTTTAGCTTTTTACTTTATTTTGACATGGAATGTTAAAGGACTAAGGCTGAGAGGGCCATGAATATTTTGTTACCTGATTAATGAATAATTAGGAGTTAAATTATTTTAACAAGAACTGAAAGAAACAATTGTTAACCTCCAGAAACAGTTAAATAAAAACAATTACTCATCTGCTTCCTCAAGAGGAGGAAGGGAGGAAAGGCCTAAGGGGCTCAATGAAAAACAAGAGATCATATGAGTAAATGGGGCAAAAAAAATGCTACCCAGATTTCCTTGAGTTGGGTGGAATAAACCAGTGGGAAAGTCTCGAGTACAATCGGAGAGGTATGTGACTTGAGGTTGGACTATGTCCTGAAGCCCAAGATACTTGACTATAACAGACTTAATTGACTGTGTGGAGAAGGAAGAGCCCGGAGGAGAGTCTGGACGTAATTGCCAGACTCACGCCTGGGTGGTGAGACCTTCCAAGAAAAGAACATAATTATATAATTACAAATGTTGTGAACAAATAAGTAGTCTAATCCTGTCCCTAAGGATCTTTAATAGAAAATGATATTACCATGATTACTTTGTTAACAAGAACTGGGATTGCCAATTTTGCAAATTGAATTAGTTAGGAATGTTTATTAATGTGATTTGAACAGAGGATAGATATGTGTAACTAGGGCAATACATGATATTTAAAATAGAAGAACTGTAACTAAATACCCTAGAAAATGGAAATCATATATCGTAGATATTGAGGCAGGGGATGCTAATATTATGTATTCTCGGTATAGCTAATATAATGGTTTAATTACTGTAACAATGTATTACTTATATCATATAGGCTTGCTGAGAATTGTATATTTAATAACAGGTGACAAATCTTTATGGTAGCTAGTTCAATTCTTCCCAGTTAACTATAAATTGCGAAGCGAGAAATAATATACAGTAAATAACCAAATCTCTAGGAACTCAGTTAATGCCTTCAATCAAAATAAACTCTCTTCAACGAATGAAAGGATTCAAATAATTTATTACTCATTTCCAGAATGAAATAAATGAGTTAATAACCTATTCATTCAATTAAAGGTAAACATTAAACCATAATCAAAATTGAAAAATCCATTGAGGCAGACCGATAAGAGTTTGGCTTCAGAAGCCTTTCAAGTTTGCATAAAAGGAACTAAAAACCTTATAATATTCATACTGTATCCATAGCAGCAAAGCACTTTAAAAATGTATTTCCAAATCCTTTTTTTTTTACAAACATTCAAAACAGAAAAATTAATTAACTTAACCCTTAGCAAGACCTAGTTACTCGGGCTATGCCGTAAAATAAATAGAACCAACTGAGTTCGCAATGTTACCAGACCCCATATAAATAACACATAAAAAACCAACCATGACAGGCGTATAGCCTCTTCCCGAAATCAAGCGCTTTCACCCAATAAAACAAGAATGACAACCAGTAAAGAATTCAACCAAGAAACTATATGAGACCCTTGCAATAGAGCTAGCTTCGTTGGGCTCAACATGGTAACCAATTTGTAAAAAAAGACGCAGGCCCATGAGCACTAAAGAAATAGTGGAAGGCACCATGGCCGCGAAAGGTGTGAATCCGACATGGAATAATACTTGCCAATATACAAAAACTGGATTAGAAACTAAAATGATAACCAAAATCTTTCTCATTAAGCTTAAAGATTAAATCGCTGAAGATGTTACAAGAAAATACCTGAGATAGAGCAATTCTGGAAGAAGGTAGAATGCCTATGCCAAAAACCCATAAAAGTAAATATCGGTGATCAATCTAGAAAATAAAGAAAGAAAACCTTAAATAATTTTGTTGAGACCTCTGCTACTCACCTTGTTGAGGTTGAAAACTTCCCAGTTTGTCTTCAACAGGACGAGTAAGCTGGTAGTAGTGAGTACTCCCTGTACAATAGAGTGAATGAACATAACCCCCATCAGTGTAATCCCAATGAGAAATCAATAACAAGAGGCAAATATCCTAGAGCAATGAGGAAATGGGTGTGACAAAGTACCTGCTGGATGGAGCATAGCACAAAATCCCATCGAAACTGGAACGAACATGCACGGACCCTCTCAATGCAGCGGAGAACCAGTTCAGTTGTAGAGCAGAGAAACTAGAGCAAGGCATCACCCAAATGACTCCACTGACAACCAAAAGTGGGAGGAATAGTTACGAAGTTAAACCCTAGCTGCTCAAAGTCATAGGATCGCCAACCCCAGATCAGAGGGAGAAAACCAAGCCAACTATCGCATGCCACCAGAGCCTTCTGGAGATTGCATGCAAAGGCATGAGCCATGCGAATAACAACTCATAGTATAGTATTGTTAATATTAATTCCATTAAGTTAATCAATGTACAAAGATGGCATATGGGATGTCGAATCTGTCAGATTTCCCAAGACTCATTAAATATAAACCACCATTTAATGTTAATGCTTAAACATTGAACCCAACATCGTATGTAAGCCTTGGAAACACCATTGCACGATAAGATCAACAATTACGAGGTAAAAAAATTAATTATATATATATATATTATATAATATTATATTATATTTATATCTATATATTATATAATTATATGATTAATGTAATAAATGACTAAGTAAATGTGAATGTGAACACAGAGACCAGCACCAAACAAGCAGAATACAGAGGAGAACCAGACCATTGAATCAGCCATAGGCAACTTATGTGGAAGCCAGCCTTGACATATGGATACAACTAGGAGAGGAATCTCGATAAGCCAATGCTGCGCTACTCGAAACTGTTCAACAATTACGTGCTGAGATGACAAATTTGAGGACGGATAGTGAACGATTACAACAAGAACAAGAGAGAATTATTAAAAGTCTATCTAATCGACAGAATCAATGGGAACCAGATACCAGTGCTAAGGATAGGGAGAAAACCCCGATGGCCCATCATGGAGAAGATAATGCAGATTCGATATAAATACATAGGCAAGATGAAGAGGGATGTTCTGATAATGTTTCTGACTAGCGTAAGACAGAAATCAAAATTACAAGGGGAATTCAAAAAGATAAAACCATCATTCTTTGAAGGAGAATACAAAGAAGTAGCAGAAGCCTGGCTAACTGACATGAGAAAATACTTTCAGATTTATGATTACACTGATAAACTTAAGGCACAACTAGTAGTTTATCAATTAAGGGGTGAGGCTTCCCTTTGGTGGGAGGAAATCAAAACTGTGAGAAAAATTGACGAAGAACGTATTTAGTTGAATGTTATTATGATGAAAAAGCAAAGGAGTTCCATAACTTAAGGTTGGGAACCTTTACCATGGATGAATATGTGAAACAATTCACCTCCTTATTGCGATATGTACCATATATGTAGGAATAAAAGGCCAAAATTTAATGTTTTATTAGTAGCCTACATAATTTTATGAAGGAAAATATTGAGTTGGATTACCCAAGACAATGGATGATGCGGTGTGAAAAGCCCGCATATGTTATAAGCAAATGAAGCAAAAGATTGAGGGATCTAAAGGAGGATTAAGCAGGAGGGGGAGGAATTTACCCCCAAATAGATAAACAAAAAATACTAATGGAAGAAATATACAACAAAGACCCTTCAATAAATTTCCAACAAGGAACTAGTCCAAAGTTGCCTACTTTGAAAATAGACAGTCCGAAGGGGTTAATAAACTTGTTAATGATTAGCAGCCAAAACAACCTCTACAATGTTGGGGATGTGGAGAACCCCATTACTACAAAAATTGCAACATAACAACTTTCAAATATGCAAGAAGCTTCCATGGTTGGGAAGGTGGCAAGGAGTATGCCCAGAATTAATGTTGCTCTGGATGATCATCAAGCATAATACCAACCCACCATGATCGAGTGTGAAGGTATGATCGCTAATCAACCTATATCTATTTTGTTTGATTCGGGTGCTAGCCTAAGCTATGTTATTCCTAAGGTTGTAGAGAATTGTCAAATACAGAGCAGTAAGTTCCAAAAACTTTGGTTAGTTCAATTAGCCACAGGGGAAAAGAGAAGGGTAACTGCAAAAACAAAACGTTGTCCTGTAACAATTTCAGGACAACCAATTTATGTTGACCTTAATATACTCCCTTTGGGTTCGTACGATATACTAATCAAGATGGATTGGTTGGGAAGACTTTGGTCCCTAGTTGATTGTAAGGAGAAAACTGTAAGTTATATCACTGAGTCAGGGCAGAGAAAGGAAATACAAGGAATCAAGAAAAATATTAAGTTTCATCCTATTACTGCTAGCCAGTTAGGATAATGTATTAGGAAGGGCTGTCATATTTATGCTATCTAAGTAGGATACACAAACTCCAAGAGTAAAATGACTTCCTTGGAAAATATCCCTGTCATTCAGGAATTTGTTGATGTATTCCCTGAATCCATTCCTGGATTGCCACCTAAGCATGATATTGATTTCACCATTGAATTAGTTCCTCATGCAACCCCTGTTTCTAGAGCCTCTTATTGCATGAGCATACCTGAGTTAACATAACTCAAAATGCAACTTCAGGAACTCCTAGATAAAGGTTATATTCAGCCCAGCGTGTCTCCTTGGGGAGCTCCCATACTGTTCGTATGGAATAAAGACGGAAATTTGAGGTTATGCATTGATTATTGTTAGTTGAATAAACTGACCATAAAAATTAAATACCCTTTACCACGTATTGGCGATTTATTTGATCAGGTGAAGGGAGCTAGAGTGTTCAGAAAAAATTGATCTAAGGTCGAACTACCACCAGATAAGGATAAAGGAGGAAGATATTTGTAAAATTGCTTTTCAAACTTGTTATGGTCATTATGAGTTCATGGTATTGCCTTTTGGTCTTACAAACGCCCAAACGACTTTTATGAGTTTGATGCATGATATTTTTAAGCCATATTTAGATAAGTTTGTACTAATTTTTATTGACGACATTTTAATTTACTCTAAGAATTAGGAGGAGCATGAAAAGAATTTGAGGATAGTGTTGCAAACTCTGCGAGACAATCAATTATACACTAAATATAGCAAGTGTGACTTTTTCAAAAGCCAAATACAGTATCTGGGTCATGTTATATCAACAAAGGGAATAACAGTGGATCCAGAAAAGATTAAACTATTATGGAATGGACCACCCCGAGGAATGTTGCTGATATTAGATCATTCTTGGGCTTGGATGGTTATTACCGTCAGTTCATTGAAGGATTTTTGAAAATTTCTTTTCCAATGACCTCATTATAGAGAAGGGATGCACCTTCCTATGGACAACTGAATGTAATTCTTTGAAAGATTAAAACAATTACTTACCATTGCACCCGTGCTAAAGGTAGAAGATCCGGAGAAATATTTCTTAGTTTGCACGGATGCAAGTAAAGAAGGTGTTGGTGGAGTATTGATGCAGGAAGGGAAAGTTATAGCCTATGAATCACAGAAATTGAAAGAACATGAGCAGCGATATTCTGCCTACGATCTTGAATTGACAGCAGTAGTGCATGCACTTAAAATGTGGCGACACTACCTATTGGGGAAGAAATTTCTGTTATTAACAGATCATAACAGCCTTACAAATTTCTCTAACCAATCCAACTTAAATTCTTGGCAGGCCAGATGGACAACATTTTTGAGCGAATTCGATTTCGAAATGAAGCACCTTAAAGGGAAAGAAAATCGAGTGGCTGACGCATTAAGCAGGAAATTACATTGTATTTATGAAGTTAAATTTAGTCACGTACGATCAAACCTCCCTGAAATAATTAAGGAAGCA
This sequence comes from Pinus taeda, assembly GCA_000404065.3. Classification (NCBI taxonomy): domain Eukaryota; kingdom Viridiplantae; phylum Streptophyta; class Pinopsida; order Pinales; family Pinaceae; genus Pinus; species Pinus taeda. Next base: position 165,310 of record APFE031604857.1, on the reverse strand, counting down.
TCCCTTAAGGACCCACAATATGCTTTCCTTTAACAACAGGCAGTGGAAGCTGAAGTGAAGGGGGAAACATCTGATTATGAAATAAATCTAGATAAAATGCTAACCTTCAGAAACTGAATATATGTTCCTGATCAAAATTTTGTCAAACAATTGATATTGGATGAATTTCATAGGAAACCGTATGCTGCCCACCCAGGGTACAAAAGCTATTTTCTGCCATCAAAAAATACTATTTCTGGCCCGATTTAAGGAAATATGTCATCGAGTACCTATCCAAATGTTTGGAGTGCCAGTTGGTGAAGGCGGAGCATCAGCACCTCGTTGGCTATTGCAACCATTGCCCATTCCTGAGTGGAAATGGGAGACAATTACTCTAGACTTCATCACTGGTTTACCTCGCACTAAGAAGCAACATGGCTCAATTATGGTGGTGGTGGACAAGCTAAGAAAAACCGCTCATTTCATACCTGTAAAATCCACTTACAAAATTGTGGAAATTGCAAACATATTTATGAGGGAATTTTTCCGACTGCACGAAACACCCAAGGTGGTAATATCTGATAGGGATGTAAAATTTACATCCACATTTTGGAAAACACTCTTTTCTGGGTTGGGTACCCAGATTCAATTTAGTACCGCCTACCATCCACAGACAGATTGCCAAACAGAACGAGTGAATCAAGTTCTGGAGGATATGTTAATAATGTTTGTGATGCAACAACTACATAAGTGGGAAGATTACCTCCACTTAGTGGAATTTGCTTATAATAACAGACACCATGAATCACTAGGCATGATTTCCTTTAAGGTGTTGTATGGAAGAAAATGAAGGGTGCCCATAGATTAGAATAGTCTTGTCAATAGACTAACCTTGGATCCTCGCATGTTAGCATAAATGGAAGAGATAGTTAAGAAGGTTCGTCAGAATCTAAAAGCTGCCCAGGATAGACAAAATATTTATGAAGATAAAAAAAGAACATACAAGGAAATCCAGTTGGGGGATCATGTAGACCTGAGAGTAGAGCCCCAAAAAAGTACCTTATAGTGGAGGGGTTGCGCTAAGTTATCACCCTGGTACTGTGGACCTTTTCAAGCCTTAGAACGGATTGGGCCCGTAGCGTACAAGCTTGCATTACCAAGCCATATCCGGGTCCACCATGTTTTCCATGTTTCCTTGCTAAAAAAAATATGTGTACAACCCTCAACATATAATTAACTGAGAAAATATACAAGTAATATGTTAATAGAATACATAACTTCTAATTAGCTTTTTTGAGATATTTTTGACAATAAACTGTAAATGTGTAGGTAGAACCGGAAGGAGAGTTTCTGGTAAAACCTCTTTGTATTCTCAATCGGAGAGAAGACACCTTGCGGAAGTGAGCCATAACCCAGGTTAAAGTGCAATGGAAGCACTTTGGCCGGAAGAGGCTATTTGGGAAGAAGAGGTATTTATGTAGAAGGCTTATCCGACACTATTTTTTTAAATAAAAAGGAACACCAGGGATGGTGTTACTCACATGGAGGGGGGGGATGTAACACCCCATACTTCATGAAAAATTACTGTGATTACTAAGTTTTACTTATTACTTTATTCTTTTTACTTTATTTTGACATGGAATGTTAAATGACTAAGGCTGAGAGGGATAGGACATATTTTGCTACCTAATTAATGAATAATTAGGAGTTAAAGTATTTTAACAAGAACAAAAAGAAACAATTGTTAACCTCTAGAAACAGTGAAATAAAAACAATTAATCATCTGCTTCCTCAAGAGGAGGAAGGGAGGAAAAGCTTAGGGGGATGAATGAAAAATAAGAGATCAGATGAGTAAAGGGGGAAAAAATGCTACCTAGATTTCCTTGAGCTGGGTGGAATAAACCAGTGGGAAAGTCTTGAATACAGTCGGAGAGGTATGTGACTTGAAACTGGACTGTATATCCTGAAGCCAAATATACCTGATTGTAACAAACTTGATTGACTGTGTGGAGAAGGAAGAGCACGAGGGAGAGTCTGGATGTAATTTCTAGACTCATGCCTGGGTGGTGAGACCTTCCAAGCAAAGAACATAGTTATATAATTACTAATGTTGTGAATAGATAAGTAGTCTAATCTTGTCCCTAAGGATCTTTAATAGAAAATGATATTACCATGATTACTTGTTAACAAGAACTGGGATTGCCAGTTCTGCAAATTGAATTAGTTAGGAATGTTTATTCAAGGGAACTAATTGTGATTTGAACAAAGGATAGATATGTGTAACTAGGGCAATACATGATATTTAAAATAGAAGAACTGTAACTAAATACCCTAGAAAATGGAAAGCAGATATTGTAGATATTGAGGCAGGGGATGCTAATATTATGTATGCTCAGTATAGCTAACATAATGGTTTAATTACTATAACAGAGTATTTCTTATATCATATAGGCTTGCTAAGAACTATATATTTAATAATAGGTTATAAATATTTATGTTAATTAGTTTAATTCTTTCCGGTTAGCTGTAAACCGAGAAACGAGAAATAATATACAGTAAATAACCAAATATCTAGGAACTCAGTTAATGCCTTCAATCAAAATAATCTCTCTTCAATGAATGAAAGGATTCAAATAATTTATTACTCATTTACAAAATAAAATAAATGAGATAATAACCCATTCATTCTATTTAAGGAAAACATTAAACCATAATTAGAATTGAAAAATCCATTGAGGCGGATCAATAAGAGTCCGGCTTCAGAAGCCTTTCAAGTTTTCAAAAAAGGAACATAAACCCTTATAATATTCATACTGTATCCATAGCAGCGAAGCACTTTAAAATTGTATTTCCAAATCCTTTTTTTTTACAAAAATTCAAAACAGAAAAATTAATTAACTCAACCCTCAGCAAGGCCTAGTTACATGGGCTATGCTGTAAAAGAATTGGAACCAACTTAGTTCACAATGTTACTAGACCCATATAAATAACACATTAAAAACCAGCCATGATAGGCATATAGCCTCCGCCCGAAATCAAGCGCTTTCACCCAGTAAAACAAGAATGATAGCCAGTGAAGAATTCAAACAAGCAAATATACAAGACCCTTGAAATAGAGCTAGCTCCGTAGGGCTCAACATGGTAACCAACCTGTAAACAAAGATGCACGCCCATGAGCACTAAAGAAATAGTGGAAGTCATCATGGCCGTGAAAGGTGTGAACCTGACATGGAATAATACCTACACATATGCAGAAACCAGATTAGAAACTAAAATGAAAATGAAAATCTTTCTCATCAAGATTAAAGATTAAATCGCTGAAGATGTTACAAGAAAATACCTGAGATAAAGCAATTCCAGAAGAAGGTAGACCACTTGTGCCAAAACCCTAGAAAAGTAAATATTTGTGATCAATCTAGAAAATAAAGAAAGCAAACCCTAAATAATTTTGTTGAGACCTCTGCTGCTCACCTTCTCTAGGTCGAAAACTTCCTAGTTCGTCTTCAACAGGATGGGTAAGTTAGCGGAAGTGAGTACTCCTTGTACATTAGAATGAACAAACAACACCCCCATCTGAGTAACCCCGATGAGAAATCGACAACAAGAGGAAAATATCCTAGAGCAATGAGGAAACGAGTGTGACAGAGTCCCTGTTGGGTGGAGCATAGCACAAAAACCCATTGGAACTGGAACGAACAAGCTCGAACCCTCTCAATGCAGCAGAGAAACAGTTCAGTTGTAGAGTAGAGAAACCAGAGAGCGACATCACCCAAATGACTCCATTGATGGCTAAACGCGAGAGGAACAGTTACGAAATTAAACCCTATTTGCTCAGAGCCGTCTGATCGCCAACCCCAGAGCGGAGGGAGCAAACCAAGCCAACTGTCGAATGCCACCAGAGCCTTCTAGCGATTGTAGCAAAGGAATTAACCATGCGAATAACAACTCATAATGTAGTACTGTTAATATTAGTTCCATTAAGTTAATCAATGTATAGTGATGGCATATGGGATATCGAATCTGTCGAATTTCCCAAGACTCATTAAATATAAACCACATTTAACGTTAATGCTTAAACATTGAACCCAACATCATATCTAAGCCTTGGAAACACCATTGCATGGTAAGCTCAACAATTATGAGGTAAAATAAATAAATTATTATTATTATTTATTGTATTTTTATCCGTTTGAATGAGGTACGTTGTTACAATTAGGATTAGGATCACAATGGAAGCTACGATCACTACATATCTACAAATTTAATGATAGCTAGGTAATTTTAACAATTCCTTATAATGTGTTTTTGTATATCATTGATGTAAATGAAATTATTTCATTCTATTAAAAGATTTATTTTTAATTTAGGATCTACAAGTGTGAGAGGGACAAAATCTCTCAAGATGTAATTTTTTTTGAGTGCAAAATTTTAGGAAAGGTTTGCACCTCTAGAGATTGAGTGCAAAACTTTAGAGAACATTTGCACCTCTAACGATTTGATTCCTTTTAGCTCTTGGTAGATCTGGAGTTTAGATAAAATAGATCTATGATAGTTTTGAACAATGCACTAATAAATTGTTTTAACAATACGAAAATTCTAATTTTCTCTTGTTTTATGTATATAAAATTATTTTTGTTACTAGTATTTTTTAAATTATTATATCTCTTTGTAAAAATTATGCTCTAGGAAAATTTGCATTAAAAAATATAATTTACATTGGTCAATGAGAAATTAATAGTGGTCAATAGACAAATGGAATCCTACAGTCTTGCTTTGGGAGGAAGTAATAAATAGAGATGCACTTTTACTCCTACATAAGTGTTGAGGAGAAAATAAATAATGGTTGGAAGTAACTATTAGTAAGTATATTTATTTACATCTTATTCATATCCATTTTTTATGCAAATACTTTTTTAAATTATGGTGGGAAGTAACTGATGGTATATGTGTTATTTACAGGAGTATGAGTTATTTTCAAGGATTTTATTTTTCCATAGTTTCTTGCAAAGCTTGAGAATAAAAAATATTGCAATCATGCATGACTATTTTGTAACTATATCCATAAATTATGGCATAAAATATGTGAGACCACTTTCCACATGACATCATATTGTCCAAAGAATGCAATGAGACCTTCAAGTTATCGTCCAATCAAATGTTTGAAAATTAGTTTTTTTAAATAATATTGAAAAATAAATATTTACTTTTCAAAGTAAAACATTATAAGCTTCATTGGTCAATACTAAACTAATAAGTCAATAGGCAAATCTATTGCTAGAGCCTATTATTAATATTTTTTTTAAACATTATATATTGAAATTCATATTAAAATGTAATAGATTAGACATCTCCCTAGCAATGGAAAAGTTCACAATACAAAGGAAATTTTCCTATTTAAAATTATTTATTTTCACTATGTAAAGTTAATAGAAAATTATGTTATTGCACCAAGTATGGGAGATATTTGTAAAATAACGTTACACTTAAAAATATTAAAATAATAATTTAAATTAACAGAATAAAAATAGTAATAATAAAATAAATTTATGTCAGTTATAATTAAAATACATCAATTTGCACCTTAATTTTACATAACTTTAACTTTATATAAAAATATAAAGTAAGCATAAAAAATAAATTTACCATTTACTATGAAGAAGAAATGTAATTTCTTCACTATTTAATATGAAGATGAGGAAAAAAAATAATTTACCTATTAAGAAGAAATGTAATTTCTTTAGTACTTAATATGGAGATGACAAGAAATAATATTATTTATATTACATGATGTGTGATTCATTTTACATTTAGTTTATATGTGATATTTAAAACAAAAATATATTTATAACAAAAAAATATTTGGTAGAATATTTAAATGTGCATATTAAATAACATAATTTTATATTTACTTTATATGGAGAAATAAAGTATTTTAAAATAAATTATATGTGTGTGTGTGTGTGTGAGATTTATTTTATTTCTAATATAAAGTTGATATATAACATTTTATAAATATCAATAAGAAAGAAAAGTATAAAGTAGGTTATAAATAAAATATTTCAATACTCAAGTTGAGTAAAAGATTTTAAAGTGAAACATATATCGAGAGAAAGATTGAGATATTTCTTATTCCATTAATAGCCATTTTCTAATTCAATGTATGAAAGATCTTTGTAATTCTTTCAATGCTTAATATTGATTTGATTTGAAACATTTAAAATATTTTTATTAATAAAAACACTTAAATGTAATGTGGAGAATGTGAATTATAAATAAAATATTTTAATGTTAACTACATATATATTAAAATATTTTAATGTCAATTACATATATATTATACCAACCTAGATCCATTTTAGCTATGGATCTACCAAAATCAAATCTCTTTTCACTTTAAAAGATGTTGGCATCTTTTTTTACATGTTATTTGTCAACTCCATATTAAGTAGTGAAATAATTAAGTACTAATATATATATATATATTTTAATTACTTTATCTTATTTATATAAAGTTTTGTGTAAATATTAAGGTGGAAATTGAAGTATTTTATTTATGACCCACATTGATTGGTTCTGAAAGTAAGTATTATTTTATTATTTTTAAATATAATGTTATGTGATAACAAATGCAGATTTTATCAAAAGATTTTAGCAATTATTATCTTTTAATTTTATATTATTTTATCAAGAGATTTTAGTTGGAGTGGTTTGGTGAACAATTTGTTTCCCATTTGAGTGGGTTCAAGTCCCGTCTTGAACAAAAGAGTAGCCAAGAACAAAAGAGTAACCAAATACGATTCAGGTGGGAAAACAGATTGTTCACCAAACCACTCCACTTAAAATCCTTCATTTTTCCACTTATTAAATTATTTAAACAACATAAAACATGAAAAAAATAAACATTAACTTGAGAATAGTAAGTATGATTAGATAATTATGATAGTGAATAAATTAATAAGTATATATTGATTCCAACTTCTACAACTGTAACCTTAAATCTTATATATATATATAAAACAATCATCATTTTATTTATTAATAATAATTAAAATTATATTCTGTCAACACACCAACTGTGTACCCATATTGAAGTCAGAATATATACATAATGCATTCTATCATATACGCTTTTGGACTTGTGAAACAATAAAAAAATAAAAAATAATACAATAAAGTCAGAATTACTTATAAAAATCATTAAGCTTTTATTTTTTTCCCCTTTTTCTTCGCACTTTTTGCTAGCCTCAAGAGTTAAGGTTAGCAATTACCATTATCGTTTATTTGTTGTGGGACTTTATTTATTCAAATATGATCTCATGTGTTCTCTTTTTATTTTTTTTCCCTTTTTCTTCGGACTTTTTGCTAGCCTCAAGAGCTAGGGTTAGCCATTACGATTATCATTTATTTGTTGTGGTACTTTATTTATTCAAATATGATCTCACGTGTTCTCTTTTTATGTGCAACACCCTCGTGCTATAAATATTTGACTTTACTCTCACCTACTTGTTTTACTTTATGAGATTTGGTTGTTTTCTTTCTACATGTAACACCCTAGTGTTGTAAATATTTGCTTTACTGCGAGTTATTTGTTTTACTGTATGAGACTCGGGTAATTATGGCTTAGAGAGAAAAACAAGTGAATTTAAAATGATAAATTTAATCTTTAGTTTTTTTATTAATAAGAAATTTAGTTTTTTTATTAATAGGAAATTAAGACAAGTTTTCAAATTCTTGGAAAAAGACCCTAAACGAATTCAAAACTCCCAGAGAGTTATGACCATTATCATTCTCTCATCTTTCATGGCAGGTAAAAGATCTTAGGGAAAAGACAAAGGGGTTCTTTTACATGAAAGGAGAGACGAGTGAAGTGAATTACCTAAACGAGAAGCTGGGAAGGTATGACAAGATGCCGCTTGAGTATTATTGAGCTAGACTTGAGCTAGTGGAAATTTTGAAGAAGAAATCAAAGTATGTGTGAGCTAGTGGAAATTTTGAAGAAGAAATCAAAGTATGTGTGTTCTAGGTTGGGTTGGATTTTCATGTCATGTCTGTGAAATGACCTGAAAAGGATCTCTGTCAAATTAATTGTTTTGGAAAGGGGAGGGGGATTGGAAAGGTCCCTGTCAAATTAATTATTCTGGAAAGGGGGACTGAAAGGGGTCCCTGTCAAATTAATTGTTTTGGAAAAGAGGGGGGTTGGACCTGATAACAGTTCTCATTGGAAGAAAGGAGGTGTGGTCTTTCCCTAACCGAGTTTTTGGACAAGTTTCAACTAATACATATAAGCATTTAGATTTTTTTTTATCAAAGTATATGAGATGTTATAGTAAATGAGAATGTTGTGATCACTGTTGAGAAATGACAAGTTTCAACTAATACATATAAGTATTTAGATTTTTTTTTATCAAAGTATATGAGATGTTATAGTAAATGAGAATGTTGTGATCATTGTTGAGAAATGAATAAGTAAGAATTCTGAATATATTGTTTAAAGTCATGGTAAAAAAGAAATATAGAAGTGTTGTAAAAAAGTAGAGATGTGAATGCAGGATAAATAATGGCCTCGTAAAACAAAGCACCCCATCAAAGATGAAAACTCTGAATTTAAGTGACAAACCCCATAGGTTGTAAATAAAACAACACAATAGCCTTGTAAGTCAAAGCACCCCCAAAAATGAAAACTTTGAATTTAAATGACAAACCCCTTAAGTTGTAAATAAAACAACACAATTAATAATAAGTAGTGGCCTCGTAAGACAAAGCACCCCATCAAAGATGAAAACTCTCAATTTAAGTAACAAACCCCTTATGTTATAAATAAAACAGCACAATTAATAATAAATAACTGTAGCGGTACAAGATAACCATAACTCTTTCAGTAATTAGAAGGAAGGTCCCAAACATGGGTCCTGTTCTCTGTCGGGTATCATTAAAAGAATATATATATATATATATATAAAACTCACAGTGTAATAAAACAAATATAATACTTCAAGCAAAGTGCACAACAATAGACAACAAAAGTAAATTTACAACCGCTGTTAACGGAATCATATACTGAACCAGTTTAATAAAATTAAACACAACCACAAACATAATTCTGAAAGAGATATGATTAACAAAAAAATAATTGAATGTTCTTTTTTAGCCATGACAAAATAACAAGAGATATATATTAAAGAAAACCCCTAAAAACCAAAACAACAACAAGGGTTTGTTTTATGTGCAATAAAACCTAAGGATACTTCCTTATGCTCCATACCATAACAATTAATAACGGCCAGTCAGGCGAATAATCTTAATCATACTCAACATGAGAACCACAATAACCTGAACTTGAAAACTAAATTCTCATAGTTCCGCCTGGTGGTGGGGTAAAAGCCGTCATAAAACAACCTAGGAGTTGACCCAAACATTTAGTCTGTAAGAAATAAGTTGGTCGAAACCCTCGTATAAACGACAGGTAAATTTAGAATAACCTGGACAACAAAGCAAGAGCGTAAGTGTAGTTTTGGGGGTGACTGCGGATTCCATGAAATGATTTACATCGTAAGGGAAACTACAGACTCTACCTGCAAAATCGGAGGAACGGGTTAATAGTGTTTAGTTAACCATAGAGAAACTAAGCAGTCAACGACCGTGGCATGGTAGGTTTTCTCACTGGCCAAAACTTCAGTGTCGAGGGGAATAAAACCTTATCGTTAGCAACATAGAATGATAGAATATGTAATAATGATTTAAGAGACCAAAGTTCTCAACTATACCTGAGAACATAGTTGTTTCCATCCGTGGAAGTTGAGGTTGACAGGGCTACCTTTTCCATAACAAACCCATACAATCAAAACCTATCAATGCAAAGACATTGACTTAAGAAAATTTACTCCAACAAATGCTCTGAAAGGAATAATAATGTAAGGATAGAAGGAACACAAGATACATGTCTCACGTAGTAACGAAACCCTGGTTTCACTGGTATGGTACAAGTTGTAGACGATGTTTTCGATGGTGAAGCGACAGAATGTGTGAGTGAACTCAAAGACTGAGGTCGGAGTAGTTTCCCTGACTACTCTCACAAAGTCTACACCATGAGATCAGGTGGTAAGAAATCAACGATGGCAGATGGATCCAGATGTCACCATAACCGAGAGCCAGAGGTGATATTTAGTGGGGTTCGAGAAGCATCAAACGAGAAGCATCAAAATGTGAAAATATTTTTGAATAAGAATAATTTATTATTACATATAAGGGACGGGTAGGATATCATCCCCAAAACTATTGTGATGACAAGCAATGATAGTATACCTTCACTTAATGAAAACATATGCCTTATGTGTAATAAACTTGGCTTAATTAAACTATAACCATGGTTTCTAGATAATACATCTCGGGAAATGCCATAGGACATGATAAGTCTTTTCGGTACTTAAGATGGATGGTAATTAGTATAAATATTTTTTTTAGTGAAAGTGGAATTGCATGTTACAATACTTCCCGTGCCCTGTGCTTCTTTATGGTTGTCTAGAATTTGAATCACTTTTATTTCAATGCGTTTCTTCTATGGAATTTCGGTTCCATGCAAATCCTCGGATCCCTTGTCCCTTTGATTACTTTGTTGTCTTTGTACGTTCATGTTTGGAGATTTGTTTACCTTTTCTTTGCGTTTTCTTTCTGAAAGATGTGTATCTGAAACTTGTCATCCCTTTAGCTTTTGATTCTGTCTTTTTTTCCTTTTTGGGGATCTTTTTTTCTGGGGACATGTCTTCTGCAGATGTCTATTTTGAAAACACATGCGACACCTGAAGACCATGTTTTCATAATCTAATAATTGAGTCCTCTAAATTTTTTTAAGAACTAGGTGGATATGGTTAGGTAGACCTTTGCTGAGGTCTATCTTTATGCAAATTCAAGTGAAAATAAAAATTCCTTTTTATATTCTTTCTTAATCCATCTTCTTAAACTTCCCCAATTTATTTCCAATCCCTTTAACACTTGATGGTGCCGGAATGGAAGAGGGATATTGTGTAGTCTCACCGAAATAGACATTGTTGAGACCATCATTGTGGTAACATAAAAATAATGGAGTTATGAAGAGTCTCTCTCTACCCCAAAACCATGTCCCCTCATTTAAAGCAAATTCCATATGTTTCTGGGTATCAAATTGTATAACAAAGAACCATTAGAGCATAGGTAGATATCACAATTTGGGGAATAGGTAGTGAATGTCCATTGATGAAGCTCCTCCGATCTAGGCCAGAAGCGATTGAATCTACATATAACAGCTTTATATTGGAGAACAATTAGAAGACCATTTACCTTTGGTAGATTGGCCACCATAACTAGTGCTTGTTCCATCTATTTGACAATGTATGGTCCTAGGATATTTTAGATTGAATCAAATGAGTTATGTGTCTCTACCTTTCTTTTTACTGCATCCTTGAATGAGGTTTGTCCATTGGGATTACAGATTCTTGGAATGACTCCCCTCAACCTCAAATTTATTATTATGGTGGAGTTATATTGTGTGCTATAATATTTCAACTATATGTCATCTTGTAATATTTTTCCCTCAAAAATCAAACTTTGTAGAATCACTAGTAGGCCCATATTATTTTGGATGTTCTACTTCATGTCTTTCACTAGATCTGAACCCAAAACCCCTAAGAGGACTGATTTCCACTTAGGGTTTTGAAAAAGGTTTGCATATTCTCAGCTAGATCCAATTTTTCAATATGAAGTCTTTTGGCTGGGGAGGATTTGAATCAACTCCCCAAGATTCTAATCGACTTTGTGTTTATTTTTAAAGGATCCTCTAAACAAACAATTAATTCTTATGACCTTATCTTGAGTTAGAATTTCTTTGCATTTATTATCCATCATAAAGTAATTGTAGAGAGAATCTCAACAATAAACAAAATTCCATTAGAATAATAAAGAGACAACCACACAATAACACAAGAAATTTACCTTGGGAAAACCTTCATGGAGAAAAACCCAACAACCTTTTCAATAGATAAATTCTTCATCTCAACATAGATACATCTTAGTCAAAAACTAGGTCAAACCTCTTCCATCCTCCTAGACAAGTCAATTGGATCCTTCAATTTGATCCACGTCAACAAAAGAAAAAGTTCTAGACAAGTTTGCTTCTACTCCCACATAAATTACTACCCAAGGAAAAAAAAATGGTCCTCCCACAAATATCATCATCACAAATATTTTGGCTAGTCCTTGAATCATCACAAAGATAGAGAGTATGTCCTTGAACCATCATAAATATTTCATCCTTACAATCATACAAATTAAACACATACCATTCAAATTCTCTTCAACATAAGATATGCAAATTTCTTACCAAATGGTGGAAAACAAGTGTCAATTTATAGTCTTATTTCATGCCGAAGGGGTTCCTATTTGACTGGGGCTAACTTTAACATTTTAAGGATCCGACTTGATTTAGGAGGAGGTCTGAATTTATTTTGGAGCCAGAATTTAAATTTTAAAAATTCAAAATTTCTTCTTTTAAAAGTCCAAATGGGACATGAGTCAAAATATCTTTTTCTTTTGACTCTAACATTTAAAATATGCTTTTTAATAACAAACATAAATACATAAAGGGCCAAATATACATTGTGAATACCGTTCATAGTTACAAAATTCAACACTTTGGATAAGGGTAGTGGGCTAGATCTCCTTGCAAATGAAAAACTCCCTTGAGAACCAACCCTGGAACCTTTGTAAAAACTAATCTCGCCTGGGCATAACATGCAAGAGAAACCATATATGTTTGAATAGAGAGTTTTGATGACATCCCAGGACTATGTGGCCACCACATCTACTCTATGAAGACTCGGATCATAGATCTACTATGGTTCATGCAGACCACTGCATACAAAGCTAAAAAACCTCTGAACAATCACTCCAACCCACACCAAAGCATACCATCATTGTCAAAGGCAAGCCACATCCATGCTATGGAGACCAAGATCATATATCTATAACATTTCACCTAGACCATTGCAGGCAAAGTCGACCAACCTCCTGTCAATCACTTCAACTCACACCAGAGCTCACCATCGCTATCGAAGGCTAGCTATGCTCGACAACAACACTTGTCAAATCTCCACAGACATAAGGAAACCCAATGCTCTTCAGAATCACCATTCTGCCTCCAAAAGTTCCAGTTCTCTTCCTTGAAGAAAATACTTTGGCACACACCAAGATATATATATATATATTTATATATATAAGCCTTTATATTTCATTTCAAATACACATAGTACATAAGTAGCATTGGCTCAGAACGTGGCCAATTCGATCCATTGATGAATCAGGTCTCCAATAAACTACAACATTGACTCATATAATCCCCATTTTACACAATAGACAAGTGCCCAAATTCCCTACAAGACACAACATGTTTAATACACTAGAAAATCCAAAACGAACCAATTCCAGAAATCCAATCTTCAAAGTATGACATCATTTTTAAAGGGGACCAACAAAGATACTTTTCCAAGTGAACTATGATCAACCAACCATCATGTACAGGAAAACAAACATCAAATATCCTCTTTCAACAATCCAAACAAAACTTAGAAGCCAAAAGGATGCTTCATAACTCATCCACTTAAGATATAAAAACATTATTTCAAGCAAAAAATTGTTAACAAGTTTGCAACCCATTACCACTTTTACGCTCCAAAATTATTCCATCAACACAAATGCCACAACATTAAGACCATACCATTTTATCTTAGAATCATAACTAACACCACGATTTTTACATTGGATGAGAAAGCATAATACGAGCCAGAAACACAGAAGATCATCCATAACATTGCAGGACGGAGTATACCTAACAAAATGAAAAGAAAAGGTACTCGTCACCATCAACTAAACGTTATCTGAAGATATCAATGCAGGGGTTTGAACACTATTATCTAGAGGACCAATGAGACCTCTCGAGCTAGAATTAGTCACAATATAGTTTTCCACTTGTGCCTAATAGGAACCAACATTATCCAATCAAAAACACACATTTTGAAGCATTATTTTGACATCCTTTATGTAGGAGAAAACTCTATAGGTTTCCACCTGCATATACTGAAAGAGAAGACACATAAAGGTTGTTGTTTGTTGTTTTAAATCCAACAAACTCATGAAGTGAAACTTTGATTCCAAAAATTACCAATATTTGGGAGCCATTTAGCTTCCTCTCCCACCAATTCAGAGTTAGAACAGTAGGGGTGATCCGTTGCCTCCTTTCTTTCTAAATCCAAGATCTCCCTCCGCACCTCAAGAGGAAAAAATTCAAAAACAATAGCCATTGAATCATACGAAAAGGGCCACACCCTTTTAAAACCAATATTACCTCCTCCACCGCGTCGACTGCTCATTTTCTTCCTTCGGACCATGAGCATAACTACTAATAAATAATGAGGGTATCCAAAAGAAAAACATCTAGTAATGAAAGAGGACAATGGATGATGAACATGACCTTGAATTACCGATCTATAAACTATAATATCATCAACATAAAACCATTCGATAGGCCTAAAGCCTAAAATGTTATCAAGGGCTCTACACTGTAATGACATAACCAAATATGCCAACTTAAAATGCTCTTTGCAGACCAAACTATGCAACAAGAACTCAGAAAACAAAGGAACCCCTCACGGTGACTCTAAAAATAGAGGAAACCCCCATAATTTTGAAATTTCAAATGACTCAAGGAGTGAAATGCCAAAGAGATAGAATCTAACAACAACCTTCCAAGACACTAGTAACTAGTAGCCCAAATAAATCAAAATAGCCACTAAATCGTAGTGTAAGACACCTTTAGAAAATAATATCTGGGAAATTGATAAACCAAACACCCAAAGAACTACCAATTTTGTTGAGATACAAAGAAAAACAACGAAGAACTCACCCAGAAGGAAGGCACTACAATGAATATCAGAGGGGATACAAGCAAACAGGCCACCTCCAAACATTGATAACACACTCGCAAGACACTATAGAGTGAATGTCATAGACTAAAAATGTTAGTATATTCTTGAGAAATGGCAACCATACACTAATGAGCAAGAATAAAATACTAGAAATGGAGGACGATGTAGAAACCTTGACTCCTCGCATACAAGTCCTGAGTCATCATCCATCCATCACCTTGAAATGACATTTAAAAGCCTAAGCGACACACACCTTAATAAGAAACACATTAACTAAACCCTGTGACTCCCACCTACTGATAATACAAGTGTTACAGTGGCGCTCCACCCAAAGCTTCTCATAGTCACCATATGTACACACCGATCGGGGATATTTAGCAAATATTTTTAAAATATAGATTATTTCAGTTCTTAACTATTATAATAATACTTACTGAAGAAATTAATAAGTAAATTAAATTATTATTTTTAAATTTTATATTAATTTTATTAAAAATAATTATTCTAAATTTTTTTGCTGGTTAACTTAATTTTAAAAATAAATGATTTATTAATTTAATGATTCATTAAATTATTTAGCAAATATAAAACATGAAATTAATTGACTTTTAGTCTTATTTGATAAGTAAATTTTAGTATTGTAGTGAAATTTTTATTACTATTTTAATAATACCTCATTGTGTGTGTGGTCCCTATAAAATAAATAAATTAAATTGTAAAAGTAATTATGAATTAATTTTTGGTGATCCATCAAATCTAGAGGGGTAGAGTATGTATATTTATGTAAAATTTATTAGTCAAATCTTTGCACATAGATGAGTCTCTTGTCCCAAAAACAAGAGAGTCTCAGACACCAATTTAATATTTGTCTTGACCATAACCTTAACCATAATAATCTTAAAATTAGATTATAGTTAAATTATAGAATTCATAGAAAGAATTCATGAAATCATTCATATATTGAAATAAATAATTCATCCACAATCATGATAACTTTTGTAAACCTGCCCCAAAAAATCACTACACGTAAATCATTGATATTACTTTTTTTCCCACACAATTTTAAAAGTATACACATACACACACATACCTACAAATCTCTTATCAAGAGGAAGAAACGATCCTATATAAATAGGAGACAAGAGCATCTTATCCACCTTTATAAAGTTGGGCCCATAAAATTTTGGAGGAAAATTCTTATTCTTAAAACAAAAGAAAATAATTCAATCCCCTTAAAGAATTGGGATATCTATCTTAAGAATCTTTTGATTCCTCTGACGACATGGGAACCATCTCAAAAACTCTTATGGAGGCAGATATATTTTCTTTGGAGGAAGTTGAGTTTGGGATTAAGAAACTCGCTAATCAGAAAGCTAGGGATATTGAAGGCCACAAAGTTGAAATTTTCAAAATGGAAAGGTCTTTCCTCATCCCTCATATACACAATTTCCTCAATTTGGCAGTGAAACAAGGCTTCCCTAAGCCTTGGATGAAAATTCTTATTGTGCCTATCTTCAAAAGCGGATATAAAAACATTCCTTCTAACTACAGGAAAATTATGATTAGTCACATTTTAGTGAAGCTGCATGGTTTCATTTTGGAAAAGAAGATTAATATTTGGCTTGAAAGCTATGGTAAACGAGCTAAAGGGCAAGCTAGATTTAGGAGACATCACTCAATTATAGATCATCTTGTTAATGCTAGGATCATTGCAGAGGATTGTCATAATAATAAAATTGATATCTTCTATTGGTTTCTTGCCTTTAGAAAATATTTCGACGTCATTCCTTGGGATAAACTATGGAAGAGGCTAGATGAGATAATGGTTCCTCTCGAGTTGAGGATTGTTGTGACTAGGATATCTTATATAATATATATTATATATATATATATATATATATATATATATATATATTAAATATATATATATTATATATATTGTTGTGACTAGGATATATATATATATATATATATATAGGGTTGAAAATGAAATATATAAACATAATCTAATTTATAAGGTTATAATTTTTTTTATAGAACACAAAGCACCAATCATCATAAAAAACAACAATACTGAAGAGAATTAACCAATATATGAAATTAAAGTTTTAATACATACAATATTTACTAAACACAAATAAAAAGCTAACTTAGAAATAAAAACTTCCCTAAAAACATATTAATGCTTATGTACAATTATTTTAAATTCAAGTAACAATAAACACACTCTAATAAAATTTAGGTAACGATTTCATTTTCAATACATTAAGGTAATTTTCATAGTTTTATTTTTGGGGGAAACACCCTTGAGGATTTGAACTGGTGACCTTTTGATATGGAGTGCGTTAACAAAATACATGTTCATCATCAATCTAAAACACCATGGGCAAGGCAATTTTCATAGTTGTTCATATTGTTTTGTTAAATATTTTAAGATTAATGGGTATTCCTCCACTTAAATTTGTAAAGTATTTTGTTCCTCTCACAATGATAATTTTTCTAACTCTTTAACCTCCTCCCCTCCTTTAACCTTCCTCTCTTTCTATTATATTTATGAAACTATTGACCAGATACCTAAAATCCTAGCCAAAAATAATATTAAAACTATTTTTAAACCCTTCAAAACTCGTAAACATCTCTTTAGATCAACCAAAGATATATATGACCCCATGCTCAATCTTGCTGTCTACCCAGTCCCTTGATTATCTGGTAAATCATAAATTATAAAAACAAGTAGCTTTTTCAAGCCGATGTCAAAGAACATATAATAGACACTTACCATGGCCATAACAGAAAATATATTAGATTTGAACCCTTTGAAAAACCTTACTATTTTTACCAAACCAAATTTCTTGGCACCATCCTACATTATTATGCTTGCATCATTAGAAAAGTGGTTGAAATTGAGAAGCATACTAATAATTTCAACGAAAATGATGGTTATAAACTAAACAAGTCCTAGAAGCCTATTATTAACTACCTCTTTCATTAAGTTTCCTTCCTTCCCCTCTCTTTCCCTTTCATTTATTACTTTTTTGGTATCCTTTACTCTTCTCTTTATCATTTTTTCTTCTTCTTGGGTTTTCTTGCCTTTCTCATTCCTCTCAATTTCTTTCCTTATTTCACTTTGGAGGTTCCATCTCCCCACATTCCTGTCATATTATTTTTTCCTTTCCTCTCTTTTATGTTTCTCCTTTTCATAGGTTTATCCCAAATTTATTTTTCATGTTTTTCTATTTTTTTTTGAAGTTATATTTAATTATTTACCTTTTGTAACCCTAAGTTATTGTTAAAATTGTAGCATGAAAAGGCTTCATTTGACTTGTGCCTCAGTAAAATGTGGAAATTGGATTTTCCACATTAGCAGGATGACTTGGATTGCAGTTAGTTGGAGTGACATGGCTTTGTCTCCTAGTTAAATCAGTAAATTTGAGTTACAGGCTAGAAGTAGAGTTGTGCATGGGTTGATTGCTAAAATAAAGAAATCTAGTGTAGTTATTGTTAGTTAAACTCCGTTAAATGAGCTCTAGTCCTTAGTGGAGTTAGTAGGAGTTTAGTTGAGTAGTAATGAATATTCTTAACTTGTTGATCTCTCAGTTAATTGATTAATTTACTAAAAATTGTCCTAGTCATGCATGGAATTTGAATTGCCTAGTTGGAGTGGAGGAAAAGGCACAATGTAATTTGCCAATTGTAAGTTGAGTGTACAGGTTTTGCATTGGAGCAGGTGGTCAATTCCTTCATTATTTGTGCAAGAAAATAGATAATTATCCTATTTTTTAGGTCTAATTTCCTCAAGGATTGGATGAGGAAATAGGAGGAGGGATGAGACCTATTTTGGCTAAGTGTTGGTTGGAGCAGGTCAATGAGAAGGGGATTAGAATGGCAGTGAAGGGTGTGCTTC
This sequence comes from Pinus taeda, assembly GCA_000404065.3. Classification (NCBI taxonomy): domain Eukaryota; kingdom Viridiplantae; phylum Streptophyta; class Pinopsida; order Pinales; family Pinaceae; genus Pinus; species Pinus taeda. Next base: position 146,476 of record APFE031604857.1, on the reverse strand, counting down.
ATGTGTGAAGCAATCATTGTAATTGATCCATATTCTCATCTAAATTAATGCCAAGCAATGGAGGGGTTTTTCCAAGTTGGGTTCCCTTGTAAAATCATTGTGTTAATTGTGTTTCGATGGTTGCATGTTATTGCATGTGTTTTCCTTTCCACAAAATAGTAGAAGAAATTTGGGGCTCTTGATTTCAAGTCGAATTCATTAGCAGTGGAAAACTTCTTTGCATTTCGACATGGTATCAGAGTGACGAAAGATTCCATAGAAACCTTGCTCTAGATCTTCTTGAAATTTAGATTTGCAGAGTTTTTGGTGGAGATTCTCTTCAGTGCAGGAAAAATGTCTTTTAATGGATTAAGGCTTGAGTATGCACTGAGGGCACGTTGAATTTTTGTGCTTGGAAAGACATGATGGAAGTTGTCCTGGATGACAATGGAGTATTAGAATACACACAAAATGATATTCCAAAACCAACAACATCAAATGACAAGCACTTTCTCAGTGGAAGAAAGGCAAAACAAAATCTAGGAGGATTATTCTGGAGGGTGTTAGAGATCATGTGGTTTAGAAATTGCATGGAAATGATACTCCTTTTGCAATGTGGAAAACTCTCACAGATCTATTCCAAAGCAACAATGATACCAGGAAATTGGCATTGAGAGAGTTATCACTCAGGTTGTTCCCCAAAACTTGTGAGAAAAGGGAATACGACCGAGGTAACCACTAACCAATCTTTTAGATGCAATTTCTAGCCAAACTGCATCCAGAGAGGGCTCTCTATATATAATTTAACTTTGTTTTTTGAAGTTTTTATGCTAGTTATGATGTGCAGAGGTTTGTTTTAAATTTGTTTGGATGGTGATTTCAAACAGAGGTAGGATGCATGTCTGAAAGAGTTTATTCCATTGGGCAATGGAGTCTATGAAGATGGACTGCTGAGTGTGTTTCTGTGATGATGGGAAATACTACAGAGCAAGATAATCAGTTTTGGAACAATATTTAAAGCTAGTGATTGATGGGATGTAAGCAAGGGGGTAAAGGGTAGTCAAGAATCCTTTATCATGGTGGCAGAGGGAAGGTGCATGAATATTTTCAAGGAGCAGTGAAGAATTCCTTGGCAATTTTCAAAATGAAAGAATTAGTAGAAAAATAAGCATTTAAGAATTTCTGTTTATGCTAGTTCTGAAGAAAACATAAATAACAACAGGAATTGAACACAGAGTGTATTTAAACAAGTTCTAGGCTATTCTTTTTCCCTGTTGTTAAGATTAAGAAACATACATGAAATTTGCTAAACATAGAAAACACAAAGACACAGTCTAGAACAACTTATTGATCCAAAGAAAGACACAAGAATTCTGTAGCAGAGCTCAGAATCATCAAATCCACAGTCAGAAGGTCCAACAACAATGCATTTCAACAGCCTTTGTATTAAGAAATATCAGAGTTACAACGCAGTCCAAGAGGAGAATCACCAACCCTGAATACATTCCTTGGGGAGGTATTTATAACAAAGAGATTTATAAAATATACTGTGGATAAGATATGAAGCAATAACTTAGTTTACCTACTCTATCAGAGAAATAAATGCAGAAATAAAGGTAGGAGTTATTGTGGCTGTGTTGGCTTCTTTAACTGATGAGATATTTTAGACCTTTTAACCCAAGAATTCGGCTGGTAGTTGTGTATTTAATTTGCATTCTTGGTCCTGATCTTTTCACTTGCTCTTGATTTATCTTTAATGTGTCCTGATCCTCGCTTGAGCTCCTTCCTTCATATCTGCCACGTGTCTTGCTATTTGACCAAGTGTATGTAGGCAGAAAGATCCAAATTACCTAGGCAAAACTTCCAGCATACTCTGCCACCACTGTTCTGCAGGCAACTGATGTCTTTGTATTTTTACAAGTATTTCATCAGCACCAATATACCTGTAAAAGTTAGGTTTGACTTCAAAAAGATGATTTATTTCATGTTCTATAAAAAATAAATTTTCCAATTTGTCATATAAGCTCTGTCCGGAAGGAGGTCTTGTGTCTTCTGAGGTGCTGGATGATGCAGTGATCTGATTTGTTACATACATGTTTACCCTGTGAGCATACTGTTGATGTGATAACAGTTTTTGATTGCTTGTTAGTAAACTGGGTAAACCCTTCTGCTGCAAGTTTGTGAATTTCTCTGTGAAGGCATTAATGTCCATCTGCATCTCTTGACACTTCCTTTCCAAAGTCTGTATAAAATTTCTCATTGTTAGCACCTTCTTTACTGTCAAAATGGTGCCTGTCCTATGTGTGATCTCCAACGCTACTAGCTGTTCTTTAATATTGGTATTCAAAAAATGGATGAGCCTATTGGCCTGCTCAGGCATATTTCCCAATGATGCCTTGGCCCTTTGAATTTTCTCTTGTGCCCTTTCTATCAATTCAATTTGTTCATAGATTGTCTGAATTGATCGCCATTGGTCAGTAATGGATTGGCCAATCTTGGTCCACAAGATCATTTCAATGTCTGCTAGAGGTTTACGTAAGTTGAGATCCTTTTTGAATGATTTCACCTTGTTCTCCAGGGCCTTTACTTCTCTAGTTTTTTCTACCACTGTTATTTTTGACTTGTCATAGCTCACCTCTAATTTGGCTAGCTTTTCTTTTGCCTCTTTGAGCTCTGACATTTGAGCTTCTAGCTCTTTCACTGCTTTCATCATTTCTTCCATCTTCATGCTGGTCTCTAGCTCTGTTGTTGGTGCTGCTGTAGCATCTGTAGTCTCTGTACCTATTGTTGATGCTGGGATAGTAGGAGGGACTGCTGTTGTACCTGTGGGGGAGTAGTGGCACTTATTGGAGCTGCTTCAGGTGACTGGGAGGTCAACTCTCCCTGCTTCTCTTTAATGGCCTTCTCTAATGCTTGCTCTGTTTCTACCAATCTCTCATTCATTCTCATCAACAGACTTACCATGTCCTCTTCCTCTTTCTGCTGTGCAACTTTTGCAGTTTGTGGATGCACTATAATTGGCAACTTTAATTGCCTTTTGAGGGCTACAATGTCCTCCTCCTTCTTCTTGATTAGTGCTTTAATGCCCTTTGCATCCTTAGGATTATGCCCTAGCTCGATGATGATTTCTTCTAAGGACTTAATCCTGTTGTCCTTAGCCAAGGAGGAAGCCTTCTCCAGTTCTAATTGGGCAGAGGTATTGTGCAATGAATTTTGTAGTTTGTGAGCAAGCAATGCCTTATCTGCCAAGGTGGCATACACCATCTCCCTAGTTTGTTTATGTAACTCAATTTGGTCAATTGGATGAATGTCTTTGGAGAAAACTTCTAGATTGGTTCTTATATAATCAGCAGTTGACTGAGGTTGCTGTGTCTTGGGCTTGAAATGGCTGAGGATCATTTTCTTTTCCTGAATATCATAAGCAGCCATTAGCCTTTGTTGATTGGTATGCGCTATCCTCATCAATTGATTATAAAGATGCATCCTCACTGGATCATTTCTAATTTTTATATCAGTAAAAGTTTTCTTGATATCTGAGCTTTGTTTGCTTTGAGCCCTGGTGGATGAAACTTCCATGCTATGTTGCCTCTCTAGCTCTTGCTGGAATGAGCTAGCTGAGGTGCTAGGTAGTGGAGATGTTTGCTGCTCAGTTCTTTCTTGACCTCTCATGGTGCTTGTGGTATCTTCCATAAATTCCTCTTCTGAATAGGGATTCAACCTCTGCCTCTTATCTCCTGTGTGTTCTGATGGTCCACTGGCAGGGGAACCCCCTTCTCTGTCTCTCTTTCTGCTCTTTTCCTCATTTTGAGGAGTCTGTAAAATAGGGGCTTCAGATGCCTTGGTTTGAGCTGGGGGAGCTTTCCCTTCTCCCTGTTCTTGTGTTGTAGTGGGCTGATCAGCCATGGTCTGTTCTTCTGTATCCATTACTTCCTTGACCTTTGCTGCTGAGCTAGCCTTTCGTGCTGCTTGCTCTGAGCTCTCAGTAAAAGATGTATCACCTCCAATGTGCTGGGGCAGCTTGAAGGGTACCTGTCCAAAAGAGTCCAGGTCAAGTGTTTTCTCAAGCTCTTTCATTTCCTTTTCCAATTGCTCTTCTCCAGTCAACTCTTCAAACAATGTGCCCTCTAGCCACTCTTGTTGATTAGCATATTGCTGGATTTCAGGGATTGGACAATGAACATATGCTAGCAACTTATTTTTGACTTTTCTATAGCTTATAAAATGATTGGGGTCATATGGTGCCCAATAGAAACTCTGTTTTAGTCTGAGTCTTTGCCCTAAAATCTCATCAACCTCTAGCCAGGCTTCCCTCTGATTGAAGGTGAAAGGGCCCAGTTGATTCCTTATTTTAAGTTGTGCCTTTTTCTTGGCCTCAAAGAAATGGATTACATCTGCTTGGATGAATTTTCTAAATTATTCCAAGGCAAACAACCACATTGGCACATATTTTGGCAATTTATAGGGGCTTAGCTCACAGCCATATATCCGAATCACAGTGTGATTCTGGTAAAAGTACCAGTCACCTATGCTATAGCTCTTGGAGAGCTATAGAATTCTCTGCATTTCACCAAAAATTCTGTCTGGAGGACTTGTTATCAGTAAAGAGGTGGCTGGATATATGAATAGATCAATAAATTCACAATAAGTGTATGGAGAATAGTAGACATGGTGGAAGACTGGGGTCCAGAAGATTACTGACCTTGGCTCTCCCTTGACATCAAATTTTCTGAGGGGAACTTGAAAACTATCTGGCTGATAGTAGAGCAACAAATGATATATGTATGATGTGTATTTAAACACTCTTTCTCTGTCCATGCTCATGAATTTTTCATGGATCTTATGAGCTATGTAGGTGGCATAGTCATACCTGACAGCAGGGGGCTGTCCTTGAGAAAAGATGGATAATAGGATCAATGTGGTTTCATCTACATACTCACTGGTTTTGAATCCCAGGATGTAGGCTATCATGTCAATAATAAACTTTCCTGCTTCATTAAACCAAGTGTCCAGGAATGGAGGAGGTTCCTGTGGTTGACAATTGGGTTTCATAAATGTTTTTCCAATTCTGGTTATCTCTGCAGTTGGCAATTTGGCACCTTGGTCAAGCAGAAATCCAAAGGAAAGAGGAGTCAATGGTTTAGTTGGTTTGAAATGCAACATCTCATTTATTGATTCAGGGGTGATATAGAATAGAAATGTCCCAGAAGGAGACATAACTGCCCTTTGAGTGGGTTCATAATTGGCATGGCATTGGTGAATGAGGTAAGGAAAAACATTTACACAAGGAAGGTAGTACATGGGCATATTGGACTCCCAAATCCCAAAGATGTCAGTTTTGTTTCTATGGCTGTTCCTAATCTCACAAAAGGCCTGGAGATGAGATTTTCTACCCATTATGTCATTAATCTGGAAATCCTTGTCAGCTAGGGGTAACCACTCTAGTTCTTTATTTGGGGCATTGAGAGGGGCCACATTGAGGGCTACTGGAGCAGGGGCTGCCATCTTTATAAGTTCTCAAGTGTTTTCTGATTGAAATGTGGACTTTTACAACAACAATGGGCAAAATATAGGCCCTGGGGCTTTTTCCAGAGGATTTGCAAATTGGAGTGATTTGTTTTGACTCTGGTGGGCAGAATTTGAAGCAAAATGATGAAGCTTGAAGGGTTTGTCTTGCAAGGGATGAGTAGCAACGGTTTCAAGGCCTTTCCTTTAGCAATTACTAACCAAACAGACCTTGAGCTCAGCCTAAATTGGAGGGATTTTGCTGAGTGGGGCGGAATGGGCAGTTTCTATAGAAAAATGTGGGCAAACTAGTAGTTTCAGTGGGCAATTTTGCATAGGGAAGTCAATTCGGGAGTTTGGGAGCAAGACTTAGGTGAATACTTGTTTTTCTCGGCTCACTGGGTGAATTTTATAGAGAGATATGCAATGTGTAGGTTTTTTGATGAATGAGTGGTCCTGGTGGGCTTATGTGTAGGTAGCAGGGTGAAATTTTGACAAGTTTCTAGGATTGCCTAGACAATTTTCACAACGAAAAAATCGAAATTCAGAGGGTTTTTCATAGGATGATGGTAAATACCTATTTTTCATAGTGCACTGGAGTTACTAGTTGGTTGGGAGATGATTTGTGCACCGAGCTATGGTGGTCGAGGTGGTGGACTGAAGGTTTGTTGGTGAACTCTTCGTTGTTTGCATGCAAAAGCTCAACAAAATAACACAATGAGAATGGTAAAAAACAAAGAATTTTACGGGTTTTTTAACAAAAATCGGCTTTTTGTGATGATGTCATCATGACGTATATTTTTTGTTGTGTAACGGAGTACGGAAGGTGACGTGGTGGATGACTTGGCGCTGAGGTGGCAACGGTGACGTGGTGCTGACATGGTTGTGACGTCATCGGATGACGTCAGTGGCGGGGAGCGAGGGCGCTAAGTGGTTTTATCGCACCGCTTTTGGGGTGGTAGCGGTATTGAGCGGGGGGGTCGCGATACACGCAGGTGAGCGACGCATGTCCTTGGTACGACAACGAAACCGCCATTTTCCCGGAACATAACGTTCAGGCGCTGCGGGCATCGTGATACGGTTCCGCACTGTTGAATCTAAGAGCCCCGATCCAACTGTCGACGGTTGATGGTAAGTTGTGGGGGCGCAGCATGGGGACCCATTTTGATATATTGACTTTGTATAATGTTTTTGCGGGGTTTTATAGTGTATTTAGTGCTGGACTGCGGTCGGTTGGTTTTTCATATAACCAAAGTTTAATATGAAACCCAAGGTTTTTTATGCGCGCTAAGGGTTATTATAAGGTTCTAGTTGAACCTTATAATTCCCGAAAATCCTTATCATATGGCTATATTTCCAAGGGTCGGGATATTTGTTTTTTGGGGATTTTTTGTGTACTTATATACTAGGGGGAGGGAAAAGTTATATAGGAGTTATCTAGTAGAGTTAGGGGGTTAATATGACTATGTGGGATGGGTTTGTATGATTTAGGCTAAGTTTATAGAGTGAAAACTTAGGCATGGGGGGAATGAAAAGATGCCAAGTGGTGAAGTTTAGGAAACTTTGGGAAAATGGAATAAAGACTTTTTATACAAGAAATGTGGCTTGTTTTGCCTAGGTGAAAACACATTTTCACTTAGTTTTTCTATGAGATGAAGTGGACTAAGGGTAATGAGCAGATCTCATTGCCCTTGGGGGGAATGTTAGTAAGTGTTTCTTGGGAAAAATTGGGGAAGGAAATTAGTCATGCTCCATTTTTTTTGTAACCACCTTGCCATGGCACCTTATGATTTTTATGAGATGAAACTTGTTCCAAAGGAGCAAAATTGCTCATAGACCTGCTCCTCCCATATCAAAACTGCCTACCCAGCCTAGTACACCTGGAATTTTTTCTTCATTTTCATTGGGTGCATTCAAACTAGCAACCCATATTCTTCTCTTTTCTTTTAGCTACCATCCTATCTAAGTCTACCCTTATTTCTTCCAGGGCTCCGATTAAGCTGTTGAGACCCTTTGCTTCTCTACCTAACTACTTGTCTGCCAAGCTTGAGCTATTTGTGCAGACCTTTATTCTCTATTCTAAGACAAGTAAATTCAAACATGATCTAGCCAGGATTAGGCCGTTTGGCTAATCATCAACTGTGGCAAGAATTAACCACCTATACATGGTGAAAATTCATCAAAATATGGAACCTTTGTAGCATGAAAAGAATGAACATTTTCGGCACTTCTCCAGTCAATCATGAAAAATGAAACCTAATGGTATAGGAAGCTAATAGTGGCTCCACTTGGGGATGGATTTTCCTAGTGAAAAGTCAAGAACATCAGGTTAGATGGCCTTATATTTAGTTCTTTGCTGTATTCTAAAATTTCTCCTTTGTTGTTCACAAAATGGCTCCTCTGCAATGCCTGTATTTCTCATGAACTCATTCCAAAAATTGTAGCTCTGTTTTGGGTACTTTGTTTGATTATTTCTCATCATTTTCACAGCTCCGAAGTCTGATTCTTTAGCTTCTTCTGATATGCTAAAAATGCAATACCAAAAGGTGGCACAATTCCTTGCCTTTTCCTCAAAATTTGTTGTAACTTATTCCCTATCCTATTGCTGTAATAAACTGTAGAAAGTAAACACTACTATGTACAAATTGAAGTGCTGCTATTTTTAACAAAGTGGCTGAAAATAATGCTTCAACATTCTGCCATTGACTGGTCCACCATCTGCCTCTGTACCATCCAGAACTTTTAAAAAGTAGGTGTTGTTTCCTTGTACAGTCGGAATGATAAATGGTCCTCTCCATAATAAATCAAATTTTCCATGTTTTCCTCTATCTTCTCTTCTGGAATCCCATTTTAAAACTTTATCCCCAATGAAAAAATCCTCTGCTTTGGTTCTTTTATCAAATATCTTTTTAAGATTTTCTTGTAGAACTTGAGCTCTGTGATAGACCTCCTCTCTTGTTTGTTGCAAGTGAATAGTTTGATTGATCCTTCTCTGAATATCATTAGGTTCTTCTTGTATCTCTTGTAGCAACTTTATGATTGAGATTCCCAAAGAAGAAGGGAATATTGCCTCCATTCCATAAACAAATTGATAGGGACTGGTCCCAATAAATATTTTGGTGGTCAATCTGTCTACCCATAGGGCATTCACAAGCTTTTTATGCCAGTTTTTCTTGTTCTCCTCCAAGAATTTCTTAATGATGTTGATCAAGCTCTTGTTGGAGGACTCAGCTAGGCCATTACCTTGAGGGTAATAGGCTGTGGAATGGCCCAACGTAATGTGGTATTTATGAGAGAAATTAATAATTCTCTTAGACTTAAAGGCAACAACATTGTCTGTAATAATTTTCTCCGGGTAGCCAAATCTAGACAAGATGTTGGTCTCAAGGAATTGCATGATTACTGAGTCATTGGCTTGTCTACAAGGGATGGCCTCTATCCACTTTGTAAAATAGTCTGTAGCAGTTAAAATCCAATTGTGCTGGCCAGAGGATGAAGGGTGGATTTCCCCAATGAAGTCTAAACCCCATTGTTGAAATGGTTTTTCAGTGGA
>APFE031604857.1:93682-134434 GCA_000404065.3 Pinus taeda | reverse complement strand
CTGGTTTATTTCCATTTCTGGTTGTAAGCATATTTCGGTATTTTCCATTAATGAAATGAAGCATTATTTCCACTGCATCTTTATGTATATGGTTATCTCTGTATTTTATTGCGTTCCTGTTTAAATCCAGATAATCCATCTCATTTGGAATTCGAAGTTTGATTGTTAATTTAGATTCGGAACTCATTGTATTATAGCTTAATCGAGTTTATGCCATTAGAAATCCAATATTATTACGATTATATTTTAGAGTCCGTCTCTTCGAACGAGAATTTGATTACATAGAATATTAGCACATTCCAAGATATTTAAATACATTATCAGATGTAGTTGCTTCTCAAATGTTAAATAGACATTTGCATTAAATCAAACAATAAATTTAAAAACATCTCATAAACATGTTTTGCAAGATAACCATAATAATAATATAGCATAGCATAAGTGTGTGTCAAAATATACATCGTCCTCGATCATAGGTTGAAAAACACCTTATGATTGGCAAAAATGATAGTATCAAAAGTCCAAAAATGAGTCTATAAGGCAATCATCCTATCACTGGTGATGATCCTGATAAGACACCACTGCTCGGGCCACCCTAGAAAGGAACCTCCTAAAAGGTCCTGGGACCCCAATCACATATCGCTGAAGCCGAAGAGGAATGTCATCTATGTTGGTCTCCGGAATATCTGGTCAAGCGCTCTAGATGGCTCTCCAACTCGGCCAAGGTCTCTACTGATTGGTCTTGTGGGGCCAGTGCTGCGGCAGTTGGTTGTCTTCTATCATAGGGCTAGAGGGCAGCTGGTCACCATGGACCCACATCTACATTTAAAACTTTTACTATTAGTTTTGGGACAATTTTAAAAAATAAAAAAAAAATACATATAAAATTAAAATGTTGAAAACAATTTTACCTTTATCATCCCATTGTTCTCCTGGTGGAAGAGCCATGTCGGGATCGCCATGATAATCCATCCCAGCTTATGGAAAATCCTGAATAATAAAGAGTTGGTTCTCTAACCAACGGAAATACTCTGGTGTGAATTGAACAACCTCGATACCCTCCTCAGGATGGTGGGCCGTGACTGCAACCCATCGCATAACCCGAGGATCTCGGGGAAGTCCAGCCTCAACAGTGAGTTGTTGTGGAACCAGCATCGGTACCCTATTTAGGGCAAAGCTGACAACTAAATAACCATATCCAAAGTTCTTTAGCTGCGCATTCTTCGCCCTAGTCAATTGGCCCTTCACATTGGCCAAAACAGCATCGCACCAGTTGAAGATGGTGCCTCGGAAGCAGTCTGCTGCCATGCACATCTGGGAACCTGTAGCTAGATGCAATGTTGCACTCCCCCAGATTCTCGTAACAGTAAAGTCAATTACCTTTAGTTCAGGACAGGAGATGGTTTTAACATCTATCCATTTGTCCGGAGTCTGGTCATTACAGAACTCTAGTCGGAGACTAGCAACAGATTGGCCACCTGGCCTAGATCCAAACAGAGCTAATTGCTCGCCTCTCTTGGGCAAGCCAGTCAAAAAGTATATGTCATATGGCTCGATTTCGAGCCGGTTGCCACCAATAATGAAGCACTGGTCTTGTATGCTCCACCTATTCACCAACCATTGTAAAAAGTCTACATGTGCCCTCATGACAGGTATGGTCCAAAATTTGAAAAGTCTACATGCTCTCAATGCCTGTAATGAAGGCGGATGGAGTAATGCAGCTTGATCCACATCCTCGTGCTTTCTTTCCCTCCAAACAAGCATCTTGTGTACCTACATTGCAAAATAAGTGGATTAGAATTGTCATTCCAAAATTCTATGGGGCAAAAATGAAGAAACTAGGGTTCAAAATCCGTATTCTGCGGGGTTCGCACCCATCCCTTTAGAGACAGTGCGTAGGTTCGCACTTCTCCTTAAGGCTAGGTGCGGCACCCCGACTTTTCTATGTGCATCGAAAAATCGGGGTGTGCAGGGGCCACATGGCACCCCTGCACAGCTACTGCGAGCGATTTTTTGCCCTAAAATCGATTTCTAAACCCTAAAACAAAATTTCAAACGGATGAAATGCAAGTCAGGGACAATGTGGATTACCTGGAGAAGATGGTTCTCGATTCCAGCGGTCGGATTTTTTGCAATCTCCACAGGAAGTTTTCTACCAAAAGCTCTTACTTTTTACTCCAAAGGCAAACGATAAAAATGAACTTGTAAAAGTCCTTTTTATAAGATTTTTTGAATAAATAAATTACATTTACTTATTCTTTACTTTGAAAAGGTCATTTTTGGTGCATTTCTATTATTTTTAAAACAAATATGAGTAATGTTTGCAGTTTTTGTGCAGAATATTGGGTATTCAGGTGAAATTGGTCATTTTTGACAAAAAACACATAGGAGTCCTCTTTAAGCTCTTTTCTAACTAGTAAAATATGAAAATATTGCCGAGTTTTTCTTTTTAGACTCATTAAAACGGAATTAAAAAGACGGTCCTTTTACAGCTCTTTCCTGGCCGTATAAACATCAAAAGATTGCCGAACTTTTGTCATTTCAAGTTCGATATTGGTAATAAAACGACGTGTTTTGTATCGCTTTTTTACTTTTTCAGATTGAAGGCACTAATTATGAAAAGTACTCCTTGATCATAATGATTAAGTGTTTCTCTCAAGTATTATTTTATACTTTTTCAGGCTTGGGAGACACAAATTTACGAAAAAGGACAACCATGGAGTTTTCTTAAGTTTTTCTTCTGACTCCCTAAAATTGAAAAACGCTAAGTTTCTCCTATACTGGACTTGTTAAAATTTCACAGTAAAGGACCTGTTCAATTACAAACAGGAACAGGCCACTCCTTCTTAGGGTTCGAATCTAAACTAAGTTGGACTCATCCAAAGGATGAGCTTATAACCAAGCAAATGTTATCCTCCTCAAGCTTGTCAAAAATAGAGAGGTACTTGCCAGAAATGGTGGGGGAAAAGAGAGAAAAATGAACTTGTTTGTCAAACTTGTGTTTGAAAAACTTTCCATCACTCTTGAACACGACACTTTCATTCACCTGGGTTGGGAAATCCTTTACCTAACAGTTAATCAAGCCACATTGAAAGTCTTCAACTGGTTTCCAGGTATTAGCTTTGGGTCAATTGTCACCAAGCCATCTGCAGTGTCGTTATGTGTTCAAGAGGTCTGTACAAATAAACTATTCACCTGCAAAATATTGTCATCCATCATTGATCATCCCTGAGTTAGTTCTCACAAAATATATTTCTTCAGACTTGATCTATGATTTCATGTTACGGGCTTGCCTATGATGGATCGCTTTCTATCGACTCCAACTCATTATCTAGAAAGATGATCTATAAATCGTCAGTACCTTGAAATCTGCATGCCTCAATGGCAGGTTTCTCGCCTTTGATGACAGTTTGCATCATTGACCTTCGATCAAAGGATTCTGTGATGTGTTCGACATCGACTCATTCATTCACATTTCATGGATTGTACTGAGTACTTTGAGGGCCATTGACGTTACTGGTGGCTCCTCTCACACTTGTTAACAATTTACATCATTTACTGGTAATCAAGTGGGTTCTACCATGTTCGACTTCGACACATTCATTCACATGGATAGAATCATACTAGTTCGGGAAGTAGAAATGAAGACCATGGATCTAGTTTCTAGTATCCAGGCTGTGAGGAATTTTGTTATCATTATATAGTGGACTATTCATAAACAGATGGCTACGCCCATACTGTGTCCATATGTTCCTACTTGTGATGTATTACAAAATCATTTCTGTATCAGAGCAGTTTTAGATAGTTCTTAGTCAATTTTGATCTGAGTATGGGAATGCCTACCTCAGCGATGATATTTTCACATATATATATTTTGTGTTGAATGTTTTTACAAGTTCCGACCGGGGTATCCACAGGAAGATCCTTAAAATGATAAAGTCCTTCACTCTTCATAGATGATTAAAAAACCATCCTCATCTACTACAGACTTCGCACTTTAGGGGGCAATCTGTTACACAAAAAATTGTCACCATGATTTTCTACAGTTTGTGTGAGTCCATCAACACTCATACATACCTCCTTTGCAAGTCTTGAGCCTCATCTCTTCATGTCAAGCCTTGAAAATGGGAGAAAGACCTTAAAAATATCTCAAATCCTGGTTTCACAATTTCTCCTAGTATTGCCTGCGGTGCCGCACCCAATGGTCATGTTTCCTGCAAACCTGACCGCTCTGTCTATTGAGTAATGGGTGCAAACCCCTGTAAAAGTTAAAAAGGCGTGAGTTCATTCTTAAAAACTCGTCTTGGGTCACTTCTAGACACTTCTAGAAGGAATATTACGCTGGCAAGTCCGCTCCACCTTGGTTCATCCATTCCATAACTAAGGGAGCTAACTCCATGATATGAGGTGCTTATCCTATTGAAGGAGAACTTATCCCTTCAATGGTGGACTGCAACTTCCCTCCATTTGCACTATAAATTCATGCATTGGGCTGGTTGTAGAGGAGGTTGAAAGCTGAAGATTCTTGAGGGTAAATGCTGCTGAAAACTAGGCTTCCTTTTTGAGCTTGTGAGAGGGGAGATCACATACCTTTCATGTCATTTGGGAAGTAAGTGAGGCTTGTCAAAGTAGAGGAGACTCCTACTGGACCCTGGAAAGAACTTGTGCAACATCAAGGCAAAGGTTGTAAGGTTCTTTTATTCATAAAGTTAATACAATCAAGTTTGTTTTTCTCAATGAACTGTCTCTAATAGTTTATTTTATGAGCTCCCTGATCTTCATAATGAACATGTTTTATTATACGCAGGTATGCTTTGATGTGTGTTTGTTTGTGTATGCAGGTTATTAAAAGGGAACTGCTTGAAGCTGTTGGGATAAAATTGCTACAAACAAGCGTTGGACCGAGGTAGGGTCTGTTACACCTCTTAGTATTCATTTATGAGTTGAAACATGTTTAGAGAAAAGTAGATTTGCTTGTGCTCTTTGTTGCTAGATATCATTCGATACTAGGGAGATCGGTCTTGTCCGCAAGAACAATTTATCTGGCCAACCATATGGACATGACTAATTGTTGCAATGAAATTTACATGCAAAGAGTTATTGCTTCGTGATCTTGTGCCTGAATAAGATCACTAGGCAACAAAAGAAAAAATGGCAAACCATGAAGACAACGTGACTAACGGCGACTATATTTAGCCAGAGTGAAAATTTAAAATTTAACACAACTATGTTAGTGCAAACACCCTAAGGCCAAAACTACTAACTCAAACCAAACAACACACACTAGAAAAGTCCTAGGAGGTATTCACACAAGAAAACCAAATAGAAAGAAGTTGGCAGTGGGACAGTTATACTAGCGACCTACTTCCTAACCCTTTTAGCTACAAACTCAGTGTAAGTGCCCTTATTAGTCGTGGGGCACCCTCCGAGAGGACTGAGAGAGTATGGATATTTGCCCCAGGTACAGAGAAGATGAACTCGACCCTGCACCTGTGCATGAGCCCTAAAAAGATTGTCCATTATGGTTACCACTAACAATAACACATATTGGGGGGACAGCCGTAGGCCAAATTCACATGTAAGGAAAAGACACTTAGCCTAGAGAGCTAAGACTGAAACCCCCTTGAGAGTTTCCTCCCAAGTGGCCCTCAAGTGCTACAACAAAATGTTAATAACACCGTTTGTAATATGTGTAAATCCCGCTATATCGCGCCACCCGAAACTAACCAAAATGGGTCATGTAACCTCGCCCCCAAGACCCTAGCCTAAGCTAATGTTGGTGTGATACCAGTAAAAATAAAAGGACGAGTCTAGTCGCTTTTATTATCGCATTAATTTTAAGTGTTAGTTGTTTCAATAGTTGGGATGCAACATGAAACTTAGATGGTGTGAATGACTCTTGTTAGTAACCCTGTTGCAACTATATGCAAATTTTTCTTTTCACTTCGATGAATTCTAACTTCATGAGGGTAAGAGTTCTTTCACAACAAACTAATGCCTATTATAATGCACCTCTCACTAAATTATCAAATGCAAAAATCCCAAATTTATAAATATGTTGACCCCAAAAATAAACCAAAAAGAGAAAGTGACTGAAAAGAGGCCAAAGAAAAGTCCCCAAGCTAGAACGCCAAGCACTTCAAAAGCGTCAAATCTAGGAAAACAAAACCAAATAAGAAAACACAATTAAGCAATCAAAAATAAATCCAAAATTGGAAAAATGAAGACAATGTCAACAAGTTAGGGTTGTAGCACAATGGGTGAACAAAGGCCAATGTTCTACAAAGGTCAAAACCATACCCTAGAGATAGGAAGGCCTAAACAAGATCAATTGAGAGAGATAAAAGCAATGGAACCATTCTCACATGAACTTTTCTAGATGAAAATTGCACAACCTATCACAACACCACCAATTGTAATGAAAACGAACAAGAGAAGGAAAGGATCACTTAGAAACAAGTGACAAAAGCCAAACAACTTAGAAAACTCTAGAAACCTTTTTCACAATTATGAGCTTTTTCTCAATTATCTCAATTATGAAATAAATATTATCTCATAATTCTAATATTTTTGCAAATTAAATATGAGGAATAACTCAATCATGTAAGTCCACCCTTTTATCATGGGATAAATATCACATAAGTAAAAGAAAAGGTGAAAAGGGGATGCATTTTAACCAAACAACTAAGGTAAGTTGATATTGGGTTTTTCTCACTATAATGGAGAGGAAAATAGCGTTATAACATTAATAGTAACCATGAAACAAGCACAAAACCACACATGCTCTTGCCAATGACCCATGAATTTGTTCCTCCATAATGAAGAAAAGAATATGAGTATGTGGTGCGACATTACTAATTACACCGGTAGACGTGTCTATTTTGGAATAGGGCTTCCAGAATTTTAATTGAAATATTAATAATTATTAGGTGGATGGTAAGGATTTAACCTCCATAGAATATTCTTAGTAGTATTCACAGATCAAAGGTTGAGATTTCTCTCAAAAGTAATTATGCCCTTTATGCCATTTAATTAAATTGATTAATTAAGAAAATGTCATATGAACATGAGTTATGGTTTTTGGGTATTAGTAAGCCATGGTATTGGCACATGGTAGTGTAACAAAGTTTGTCTAAGATTAAGAATCTCCATGGTAAAGTGGGGGTGAAACTCCTTAGTTAAGAATCTTGTTACATGTTTTTTTAAATGAATATATGTTTAACTCATATATCAATTCTTTCTATGATTATTAATAATCATAATTTAAAATAAAGTTATAATTTAGTTAATTGTTATGATTTTTTTAAATCTTGATAATGTGAGATGTATCACAAGGTAAGTGTTTTGATTCCTATTGATGTTTACCAACCATTTAATTTATATGTTTGCGCTAGTTTTATTTTATATTTAAAACAATGACTTTAGAATATTTCATGTCATATTAATATTAAAAAGGGGAAGATATTCAAAATGAGGTAACAAGCCCTTTAGATTATGGATCATTCTCGTAAAGCTTTTACTTTCGCTTTTAATAGAATGGTATTGCCACCTGTTATCACAAAATCGTACTGATGGCTGCTAATCAATAAGACTCTATGTAACTATTTCAGACCAAACTCTTGGCTAAGGATTAGCCTCCCTAACCTGAGAGGGCTCTCTCAAAATAAACTACTGATTTATCATTAACACAAAGAGGGCTAACTCTTGAAATGAAAACTTAATAAACATGCTGGTTGGACAGACAACATAACATTTCTTCCATTGGGCTCATGGAGTCAAACACCCTTTCAGTAAACTATCAACTACTCATTCATGGAAGTCAAGGCATGTAATGTTTAAACACTCAAAACATTTCTCAAAGAACCTCAACTCATAAATATGCACAGGAAGTCTGAGCACTAGGTGAATTCAGAGTGATTGCATATCTATAGAGCTGTAAAATATGAAGGATAAGACAAAACCACATACATCTTGAGCATTTGAACAAAGTATGAATCTTGAGAAGAAAAAGTAGTCTTTCTATTACTGTAAAAAGTCTTTTACATCAGCCAATATAAACTCTGTTTGTTGCATAAACATCCAACCCTCATTACATCAGAGTTTCATCTATATATAGGAAAACATTCTTAACTACTTTGAGCTTCCTCCTCCAGCATGAGGGGAGCTCGATGACTGACATTAACTACCCTTATCTATTTTAAGAGACTCATTAAATCTATTAAGCATTGAACTGTAATTACAAGGAATCCTAATCAAACTTAAACTCTAATTTTATTCTCCTCGTATCATGATTCCTTTCTAGATCTTCGACAGTTGTTTCCTTTAGCTCTGGCTGTGATAGCTGAGATAAGGATGCAAGAAACAAGATTGGCATTGGATGCTAAATGTGCTGATGGTTCATTGATCATAAGAATAAACCCCTGTTTTCTCGGTCCTTGTTTCCCACCATCCTTCGAAAGTTAAGCAATATGTTCCCAGCTCTTTAATACTTCAAAATCGATGAGCATCACCATATTTCCAGATATGTTGGAGGCCTTGTTGATTGAACAGGTGTACAAGCCCACATCCTCGTATGCATCTTCAGCCAAACCCTAACCACCGGTAATAAAGTACCTTTATTAAAGCTATGGCTTAAGACAAAATATTTTACCTTTATGAAGGATGGACACTTGTCGTTATTTGAATGGCCCTGATAGTCTTGTGTGGTCTCCTTGATTTTCATTAGGCCTTTTCTTCAAAATCTGCTGACCTCATCATAAAATTGTTTATTTCTTTAAAAAAAAAAACAGCACCTACAGCAGTTTCGTAGCGCGCTACGAAACTGTTGTTTCTTCAAAACACAGTCTTTAATGAATGTATCAATATTCTCTGTGATTGTAACAGCTCTGCCACTGGTTTCAAAACTCCTAATTTACCTTGATTTTATATGCCGTGCTTACATGCCTTAAAAACAATGAACTTAAGTAAAATAAAGCAAAACTTTGGAGCAGCACCTGACTTTAAAATCTGCAAATTCATTTGGCAGCTAATCTATTTAGCTGTGCTTTTAGTTTTGCAACCTCCTTTTCCATGGCTGCGATTTCAGCTACGGCCCTCTCCATCTCAGCCACTTCTTTTTCGGTTGCCTCCCACTGGTCTTTTGAAGATGTAGTCTTTGCTTCTTGAGAAATGGGGACCTTTTTATTCAAATCTTTCTTCTTGATTTCTTTTGCTTTTTCTGTTCTGGGCAGCTGTTTCTCCATTTGTCTTGCTTGTCTTCTTGTATAGGGTTTTTTCTTCATTTTCTCTGCCTCCTCTATTTTAGGTAGTTGTTCAATTACTTTTGTTCTAGGGACCTTTACAGCTACCTCTTCTCCGTGCACTTGCTCAGCTTCTTTAATTTGCTTCCTTGTGACTGGCCTCCGTGGTTTGAACACAAATTCTTTACCAGGTTCATCAAACCTTAACCTCTTTGAAGCCCTTGATTTTTTAGTGCTCTCTGGTGATGATTGAGTTAAGTCAATATGCATTGACTCACTATGTACTGATTTAGCTTGCTCAAAATCAATAGCCTCAAGCAAATCATTTAAACTAGCTTTTGATATCGGACTTTCTTCAATAGCTATTGATTTGCCCTTCTCTTTGCTTAACTGACTTCTGGTTTTTAATCTTGAGACCTGTTCAACTCCACTTGACCCTGGTGCATTTTTCTTGTGCTTGATTTTTTCTTTTGATGATGATTGAGGTGTCTCTTTGATAACTAATGGCTTTATTGATTCCTTCAATTGGGTTTTGGTCTTCTTCTTGCCTTTTATCTCCTTTCTTAGTTCAGCAAGAGTAGGTTCCTCAGTTGACCTTTCTCTTTCTCTAACAGGCAGTGGGGTGAGGCCTGTCTTACTCTGAAAACCAGCCATAAAAATAAAAGAATCCCAATCCCGACCAATCTTCTGCAGATTATCCAGCACTAACAGTTTTACTAAACCATGGTGAAACAGTGATGTCTCACAGTCATCTTTCTTCAATTGAATCTTATCACACATCTTGCTGAGGCTACGAAACAAGTAGAATGGGATATCTATAAAGGCTTTGCCTGTAAAATGCAGCAATAGCTTAAAATGATAGGAATAAACCTTGTTATATCTCCCTTCACATGTTAAATATTTCTGAATACATGTTAGGAGAAGTGCATAATGTTCTTTTACATAATGTCTTGGCACAGCCTTTGTAAGATCTTCATTTACATAAGGCTCCTTCAGGAACTCCTTGCAGGGGTTCATATCAAATTTGAAATTTTTAAACCACTCCTACCCTCCTCTCGGAATTTCAGTCACCCTAGCAATAACCTCTGAAGATACTGGGAATTCTAGCATAGCTACTTTAGAACTTAAACCTGTAAAATTTAAGGCAAATGATTTTGTTACCTCAGCATGCCCACCCTGTAGCTTCTCACAAAATGTCCAGCAACCAGCATCCTGAAAAGCTTGTCTCACACCTTCATCTCTCAATGTGAGATCCAATCCCACAGGTTCTGTTCTTTGACATCTTCCAGACCGATGCCCCTTCTTCTCCATTTCGCTTTGAAATTCTTTGTGCAGAGAAACACTACCAGCTTCAACTCCAAATGCGAATTCAAACTTTTGAACGCCGGCTCGCTTGCAATCGGTTCCTTTTAAATAATGAACTCGGGCTCCTCCGCAACTTAACAGTCTTATCATACAAACAGACCAATTCATGCAACATTAACAAACATCATAACACTATTAGCATTACAAACCATTTGAATGATTTTATGTGCGTGGTTATGAACCTATTGGTGGAATGATGGCTTATACTTGCTTGAAAGGATGCCATTCTGACAATAAATGGACGGACATACTGACTCATCCCCCAGACATGACATTCTAAGAATCAGTGCTGCTTAAATCCCCGAATCCGCGATTTCGTAGCGCAAACAGTTATAAGTTAACAATATGCGCTACGAAATGGCTGGTTACTGACACGCTGTGAAAGAACTAAAACATCATTGCGCTGCAAAATCAGCCAATAAAATTGCGCTGCAGAAATGCGAAAAGGACTAGTGACGTGTATAAGACAAGACATATCTTATACAATCATGATGGAGGATGACTAATGGATTTTGAAAAATATTCATATGAATATCTTTATAAAACACGATCCCTAAGTAACAAACATAGGACAACAACCATTAGACACCTATTTTTGGACAACAAAATTTTTATGGACAACATTATGTACATATCACTGCAGTTCTAGGTGATAACACCCTGCAAGAAATTCTTTAAGTACTTTGTCAATTTCTTCTTTGATTAGACAATTTAATAAAACACCTTCATGGTTTTTTCAAAAGAGAACATGATCTAAAATGCAGAACTTGGAAGCTTTCATTTTCAAAAATCTTTTCTTAGTTCTGGATAATCCTGGAGGAGCTTGCAGGTTTAATAATACAAAAGATATGTTAGCATACCAAGGTGATTGTAAAAAGGCTTGATTGATCTATGGAGTCGCCATCTCCTGCTCATTATCCAGTTGATTTATGTCAAGGGCTTGAAAGTTAGTTTCAATCATGAGTTTAGCTACTCCTTGTCCTTTTATCAGTTTTGTTGGTTTAATTTCAATGTCATATTCCAGTATGGTAGCTATCCATTTGCCCCTTTCGCCTTCAATGCCTTCTTGGGTCAGGATGTCTTTAACAATAGTGTTGGGAACATAAGCAATCACATGAGAGTAAAAGATGTAAACTCTAAAGTCCTTGATGGCCTTTACAAGTGCATATGCTTGTTTCTCCATGATTTGATATTTGAGTGGAGCATCTCTAAGGGCTTTAGTAAAGAAGGCTATGTGTTTTTCACATCCCTGGTCATCTTTTTGAAGTAAGACAGCAACAATTGTATGTTCTGATGCAAATGAGAATATGATAAAGTCCTTGTCAAAATTGGGGCTTGTGAGGACTGGTGTTTGAGTGAAAGATTTTTTGATTTCTTCAAAGGCTTGCTTGGTTTCTATTGTCCACTTAACCTTAGAGTCTTTTTTGAGCATGTTTTTGAGCAATCTTATTAGCTCAGCCCGATTTGGTATGAATCTTCTAAGAAAGTTGATCTTTCCCACAAAGGCTTGTAGCTATTCAATGCTTCTAGGGTGAGGTACTTGTAAGATGGCTTGTATTCTGTCTGGATCAATTCTAATGCCTTCTTTAGAGATGATATGGCCCAATAATTTTCCTTCTTCTAGGCCAAACAATGATTTCTTTGGATTTAATGATATACCATATTTCCTGCAAATTAGGAATATTTGCCTTAGATGATCTAGGTGCTCTTGATCTGATTTGGAGAAAGTTGTAAGGTCATCTAGGTAAATGACTAAAAAGTCATGGATTTCTTTAGCAAAAGCAATATCCATGGCTCTTTGAAAAGTTGCTCCTGCATTCTTGAGTCCAAAAGGCATTTTCACATATTTGAATGTTCCCCAAGGGGTTGTGAAAGAAGTTTTATCTTGGTCATCAGGGTGCATTAGGATTTGATTGAAGCCTGAGAATCCATCTAACAATGATATCCTTGAAGCACCCACTACCATTTGCAGAATATGATCCATTTTGGGCAAAGGGTAATTATCCTTTAAAGAGATTTTGTTCAAATTTCTTAAATCAACACATAACCTTATCTCCCATGTCTTCTTTCTAGTGGGCACTAAATTTGAAATCCATTCTGAGAATCTGATTGGAGCTATAATTCCAGCTTCATACATTCTCTTAACTTCTTTCTCAATCAAAGGGAGCAGCATAGGGTTGACCCTCCTGAGTTTCTGTTTGAAAGGTTTTTGGTTTTCTTTGAGAGGTATTGTGTGTTGGATTACTGCAGTATCGTAAGAATTTAGGTCCTCAAAACTCCATGCAAAGACATCTTGAAATTCTTTGAATAGTTCAATATACTTGAGTTTTTGGTTAGGAGGCAGAGCTTTGGACAATTTTATCATTTTGGGATTTTCTGCAGTTCCTAGATTACAGTCCTCAATTTCTGTGTTTAATGGCTGCATTTTAGGTTTCCTAGAGATGTCATTTGAGTCAAAAATGTCCTCTAAAGGAGTGAGGCCCGTAGGTAGAAAATTATCCTTCAGCTCAATGACTTCACACTCTGCTACAATTGCATCCTCACCTTCTTTTTCATGAAGTTGCTGTAAATCTGTTTTAGTGAACTTGGTGGGATGTAGAAGTTGGTTTGCTATTTCAGCAGAGATATGTGTTTCAACTTTGTCCATTTGATTGATTTCCTCTATAGTGTTGGTATCCATTTTTGTGCTTGAGAACTCTTCTTTCAAAGTCAGGAAATTTTTGATTTGTGTATCATTTTCAAACACCTGCCAGTTTTTGACATTATCTAGTACAACAGGTCTATGTTTTATTTCAGCAGTGAATAGGTGATTGGGCTTAAATGGCAATTTGCAAGTGCTTGCAAAGGTTGCTAGACTATGGGCATGTAGATTTTGATTCCTTGGAATCTTGGTCAATTGGGATTCAAGAAAGGTATTGATAATTTCCATTGTAGCAGCTCTATATGACCTCAGCCTAAGACCATTTGTAATGAAGTTACCCTTTATTTGTTGAATGATGAGGTCAGAGTCTCCCAAAATTGATATCTGAGCTGCACCTAAGTTTTTTATCACTTTGAGCCCTAAGAGGAGGGCTTCATACTCGGCCATGTTATTAGTGCACCTGAAATTCAATCTAAATGCATGTCCTTCAGCGTGGTCATCCTTCACATTATGTATCCAAACCCCTGCCCCTGCTCCTAGCTTATTAACAGATCCATCCAACTCTAGATACCATAGGTTTTCTTGATTTGAACTGGTATTAGGAGCTTTTTCCATTTGCTCAGTAGGGATAGTTGGATTTACAGTCTCATAGGATTCTTTATGTGTGACTGTTAATTTATTGTTTTCCAAGATTTCTTGAATCTGAACTGTGGATTCTTTGTCTAGGAATTCATCCTGACCTAAAGTCACCATTTTTACATTAGTTTGGGTTTGAATCTCAGTGTTGTATAAGATAAAAGAGTCCATGTCTGAATGCATAGAATAAATGGGAAAGTTTTGGGGTTTTTCTTGACTACTTACCACATACTTCATCAAATTTTCTCGGTATAGCCTTTTAGGCTGGCCGAAGACTGAGATAGTGGCATAAGACATGTCTAGTTGCAAAGATCCTTGTAGCTTGGCACCCCAGGATGTAGATAACAACATTCCATACTTGGGTGGAATATCAGCTACCACCACATCTATGAGAATTGTCTTGGCTGGATATTGGACTAATGACAGACATAGATCCTTGATTAAGCCTAGACACTGGACCTGACTGGAATCAAAGGAAAACAAGTCTTTATACGGCCTTGTGATATCTAGGTCCAACTTTTCCATGAAAAATTTGGGCATCAGATTATGTGAAGCTCCTGAATCAAACATTGCATTGTGATGCACCTTGTCATGAATGTTTAAACTCACATAAAAGGGAGGGACACCTCCATCTACTTTTTTACCATTTGCTTAAGGGCCAAATATAAGTTCTGGTTGATCATCAAGGATGTTCACTGAATCTTTGTTTTTTGAAACTTGTAATGATCTGCTGATTTGTTCCCTAAAAACTTCATGCCTAGCCAATTTAGATAATGGGATGGATACTTTTAACGTACTTATTTCAGCTTCCATATTAAAGGGTTTTTCTGTTTGTGTTTTGACATTTTGGGCAACAAGGTTGTGTCTTTCAACTGAGTTTTCAACAACTGCCTCTTTTACTGGAATGTTATGATGAACTAGAGTTGCTTGCTCACCATCTTCCAAAGGTTCTTCTACAACTTCTCTGAGTGGAGAGATAGATGTAGGGTGCTGTTTTGATTTATCTTTGTCTGAAGCATCTTCAACAGTTGGACCACTTGGATTGGGAGTTGATTTAGGGGTAATTGGTATATGAGAGTCATTGAGTTTGGTTTTGGTAGGTTTCTTGATTTCCTTTTGCTTGGGATCATCAAGGATGTCTATTCTCCTACTTCTCAAGTTGTATTGCTTGTGGACTTCATACACAGCTGTTTCATACCCTTGCTTAAAATCAACAGATTCCCCTGATTTCATCTGACACTGACTAAGAGTATGAGCCTCTTGGTCTCCTTGAGTTAAGAAAATTGGTTGGACACTATTGAGGCCCATTAGGTTAATGTAGGGGTCCTCTGTTGGTTCACTAGATGTGGAGGCTTCTGCATAGTTTTCTTGGAAGGGAGGCCTTATGTTTTGGTCTGGACCAACTTTTCCTATATTGGGGTTTTGATTTTTTCTAAAGTTTTGATTTCTTGCATTGTTGTTTGGTTGGCTTTCCCATGAAGATTTCCTCTCAATAGTTTCCACTCTATCTCCCAACCTGTCCATGCCTTTAATAATTGCATCAAGTTTCTGTTCAAAGGAAGAGGGTTCCTCTTTGAAAGTTGTTCTTCTTTCAGTCCTAGCTCGATTTGATTTAGAAATCAAATTGGCTTCAACACTCACAGCTATGCTCTGCATATCTTCAAGTCTAGGAGGAGCTCTCTCCCTGAGCTGGTAAGCCATATCAGAGTCAAATCCATCAGGGAATTTAATCAATGCTAAGTTTGGTGGTGGTCTAAGATTTATTGGGATAGCAAGGTAGGTATTTTTGAATCTGGCACAATAATCTTGAACACTCTCCTGTGGGCCTCTCTTCAAGTTCTCATATTCTGTTAAGATGTGTAAAGGGTCTTTTTTATTTTCCCACATGTTTAGGAAAGTCTGATATAGGGCATCTGGATTAGCTATTGTAGTTGCAAGGAGTGACCTAAACCATGTCCTGACATCACCAGTTAAGCTCTGGACAAAAATTTTCATCCTGACATCATCATCATGAATCTCATAGTTTTCAAAATAGTCTGTCATCCTCTTGGTATGTTGTTGAGTAGTGTAAGTGCTGATACCATCAAAATAGGTAATTTTTCCCTGATAATCTTGTGGCATAGCCCCTGGATTGGCAGGCAACTGCAGGGGAGCATATCTATTTGCCATGTTAGAAGGGAAAAGTGGGACAATTGGAAGCACAGGGATAGGAGCTGAGATAAGTGCTGTGGATGGATGGGTGGAAAAGAGATTTTGGAGTGATAAAGGTGAACTGGAAGAAGCTACAACAATAGGAAGAAGGGCTTGAGAATTTGCTGCAGTAGGTTTAATTTGAATGGGTTTCTGCGTGGATGGTTCAAGATTTGAATCAGCATAACTCTCTTGATTTTCTGGTTTCCTAAGGCTCTTAGCAATCAGATTTGGATTGTCAAAAATAGCTGGAGGATCTGGGTCTGGGTTTGACCTTGTGTATCGAGTTTTCTTCTTTGGAGCCAGCTTCTACATATGTTTTGGTATTTTCTAGGAATACTTGGAGGATACAAGTTTTGACAATATCTTGAAGGAAGCTACTAAAATGTAGGAGGATTTGGGGCTTTCCTTCAGGGAGGTTTGAAACAAGGATGGCCAAACAAATCTTTGAGACAACTGTTTAGAATCTAAAGCTAAATTGGAGGTTAACTGAAGTAGCTTTTATTTACTCTTGTGATTGCATAGCAAAGACAGTTTCAAAGGCTGCCTGGCTAACTTGAGGCTCCATCTGTAGCTTTAGAGATTAGACAGTAGTAGCAGACATTCATTCAGGTCCCCAGTGGGGTCGCCAATGATGTTATCACTCAAGTTGTTCCCCAAAACTTGTGAGAAAAGGGAATACGGCCGAGGTAACCACTAATCAATCTTTTAGATGCAATTTCTAGCCAAACTGCATTCAGAGAGGGCTCTCTCTATATAATTAACTTTGTTTATTTGAAGTTTTTATGCTAGTTATGATGTGCAGAGGTTTGTTTTAAATTTGTTTGGATGGTGATTTCAAATAGAGGTAGGATGAAAGTCTGAAAGAGTTTATTCCATTGGGCGATGGAGTCTATGAAGATGGACTGCTGAGTGTGTTTCTGTGATGATGGGCAATACTATAGAGCAAGATAATCAGTTTTAGAACAATATTGAAAGCTAGTGATTGATGGGATGTAAGCCAAGGGGTAAAGGGTAGTCAAGAATCCTTTATCATGGTGGCAGAGGGAAGGTGCATGATTATTTTCAAGGAGCAGTGAAGAATTCCTTGGCAATTTTCAAAATGAAAGAATTAGTAGAAACAGAAGCATTTAAGAATTTCTGTTTATGCTAGTTCTGAAGAAAACATAAATAACAACAGGAATTGAACACAAAGTGTATTTAAACAAGTTCTGGGCTATTCTTTTTCCCTGTTGTTAAGATTATGAAACATACATGAAATTTGCTAAACATAGAAAACACAAAGACACAGTTTAGAACAACTTATTGATCCAAAGAAAGGCACAGGAATTCTGTAGTAGAGCTCAGAATCATCAAATCCACAGTCAGAAGGTCCAGCAACAATGCATTTCAACAGCCTTTGTATTAAGAAATATCAGAGTTACAACGCAGTCCAAGAGGAGAATCACCAACCCCGAATACATTCCTTGGGGAGGTATTTATAACAAAGAGATTTACAAAATATCTTGTGAATAAGATATGAAGCAATAACTTAGTTTACCTACTCTATCAGAGAAATAAATGCAGAAATAAAAGTAGGAGTTATTGTGGCTGTGTTGGCTGCTTTAACTGGTGAGATATTTTAGACCTTTTAACCCAAGAATTCGGCTGGTAGTTGTGTCTTTAATTTGCATTCCTGCGTTGCTGTCCTGATCTTTTCACTTGCTCTTGATTTATCTTTAATGTGTCCTGATCCTCGCTTGAGCTCCCTCCTTCATATCTGCCACGTGTCTTGCTATTAGACCAAGTGTATGTAGGCAGAAAGATCCAAATTACCTATGCAAAACTTCCAGCATACTCTGCCACCACTGTTCTGTAGGCAAACTGATGTCTTTGTATTTTTACAAGTATTTCATTAGCATCAATATACCTGTAAAAGTTAGGCTTCACTTCAAAAAGATGATTTATTTCATGTTCTATAAAAAATAAATTTTCCAATTTGTCATATAAGCTCTGTTCAGGATGAGGTCCTGTGTCTTCTGAGGTGCTGGATGATGTAATGATTTGATTTGTTACATACATGTTTACCGTGTGAGCATAATGTTGATGCGATAACAGTTTTTGATTGCTTGTTAGTAAACTGGGTAAACCCTTCTGCTGCATGTTTGTGAATTTCTCTGTGAAGACATTAATGTCCATTTGCATCTCTTGACACTTCCTTTCCAAAGTATGTATAAAATTTCTCATTGTTAGCACCTTCTTTACTGTCAAAATGGTGCCTGTCCTGTCTGTGATCTCCAAAGCTGCTAGCTGTTCTTTAGTATTGGAATTCAAAAAATGGATGAGCCTATTGGCTTGCTCAGGCATATTTCCCAATGATGCCCTGGCCCTTTTGAATTTGCTCTTGTGCCCTTTCTATCAATTCAATTTGTTCATAGATTGTCTGAATTGGTCGCCATTGGTCAGTAATGGACTGGCCAATCTTGGTCCACAAGATCATTTTAATGTCCGCTAGAGGTTTACGTAAGGTGAGATCCTTTTCCAATGATTTCACCTTGTTCTCCAAGGTATTTACTTGTCTATTTTTTTCTGCCACTGTTATTTTTGACTTGTCATAGCTCACCTCTAATTTGGCTAGCTTTTCTTTTGCCCCTTTGAGCTCTGACATTTGAGCTTATAACTCTTTCACTGCTTTCATCATTTCTTCCATCTTCATGTTGGTCTCTAGCTCTGTTGTTGGTGCTGCCGTAGCATCTGTAGTCGCTGTACCTGTTGTTGATGCTGGGAAAGTAGGAGGGACTGCTGCTGTACCTGTGGGGGGAGCAGTGGCACTTGTTGGAGCTGCTTCAGGTGGTTGGGAGGTCGAATCTCCCTGCTCCTCTTTAATGGCCTTCTCCAATGCTTGCTCTGTTTCTGCCAATCTCTCATTCATTCTCATCAACAGACTTACCATGTCCTCTTCCTCTTTCTGTTGGTCAACTTTTGCAGTTTGTGGATGCACTGTAATTGGCAACTTTAATTGCCTTTTGAGGGCTGCAATGTCCTCCTCCTTCTTCTTGATTAGTGCTTTTATGCCCTTTGCATCCTTAGAATTATGCCCCAGCTCGATGATGATTTCTTCTAAGGACTTAATCCTATTGTCCTTAGCCAAGGAGGAAGCCTTCTCCAGTTCTAATTGGGCAGATGTATTGTGCAATGAATTTTGCAGTTTGTGAGCAAGCAATGCCTTATCTGCCAAGGTGGCATACACCATCTCCCTAGTTTGTTTATGTAACTCAATCTGGTCAATTGGATGAATGTCTTTGGATAAAACTTCCAGATTGGTTCTTATATAATCAACAGCTAACTGAGGTTGCTGTGTCTTGGGCTTGAAATGGCTGAGGATCATTTTCTTTTCCTGAATATCATAAGTAACCATTAGCCTTTGTTGATTGGTAGGCACTGTCCTCATCAGTTGATTATAAAGCTGCATCCTCACTGGATCATTTCTAGCTTTATATCAGTAAAAGTTTTCTTGATATCTGAGCTTTGTTTGCTTTGAGGCCTGGTGGAAGAAACTTCCACTCTATGTTGCCCTTCTAGCTCTTGCTGGAATGAGCTAGTTGAGGTGCCAGGTAGTGGAGATGTTTGCTGCTCAGTTCTTTCTTGACCTCTCATGGTGCTTGTGGTATCTTCCACAAATTCCTCTTCTGAATAGGGATTCAACCTCTCCCTCTTATATCTTGTGTGTTCTGATGGTCCACTGGTAGGGGCATCCTCTTCTCTGTCTCTCTTTCTGCTCTTTTCCTCATTTTGAGGAGTCTGTAAAATAGGGGCTTCAGATGCCTTGGTTTGAGCTGGGGGAGCTTGCCCTTCTCCATGTTCTTGTGTTGTAGTGGGCTGATCAGCCATGGTCTGCTGTTCTGTACCCATTACTTCCTTGCCCTTTGCTGCTGAGCTGGCCTTTCGTGCTGCTTGCTCTGAGCTCTCAGTAAAAGATGTATCACCTCCAATGTGCTGGGGCAGCTTGAAGGGTACCTGTCCAAAAGAGTCTAGGTCAAGTGTTTTCTCAAGCTCTTTCATTTCCTTTTCCAATTTCTCTTCTCCAGTCATCTATTCAAATAATGTGCCCTCTAGCCACTCTTGTTGATTAGAATATTGCTGGATTTCAGGGATTGGGCAGTGAACATATGCTGGTAGCTTATTTTTGACTTTCCTATAGCTTATAAAATGGTTGGGGTCATATGGTGCCCAATAGAAACTCTGTTTTAGTCTGAGTCTTTGCCTTAAAATATCATCAGCCTCTAGCCAGGCTTCCCTCTGATTGAAGGTGAAAGGGCCCAGTTGATTCCTTATTTTAAGTTGTGCCTTTTTCTTGGCCTCAAAGAAATGGATTACATCTACTTGGATGAATTGTCTAAAGTATTCCAGGGAAAACAACTGCATTGGCACATATTTTGGAAATTTATAGGGGCTTAGCTCACAGCCATATATTCAAATCAGAGTGTGATTATGGTAAAAGTACCAGTCACCTATGCTATAGCTCTTGCAGAGCTGTAGAATTCTCTGCATTTCACCAGAAAGTCTGTCTGGAGGACTTGTTATCAGTAAAGAGGTGGCTGGATATATGAATAGATCAATAAATTCACAATAAGTGTAAGAAGAATAGTAGACATGGTGGAAGACTGGGGTCTAGAAGATTACAGACCTTGGCTCTCCCTTGACATCAAATTTTCTGAGGGGAACTTGAAAACTATCTAGCTAATGGTAGAGCAACAAATGATATATGTATGATGTGTATTTAAACACTCTTTCTCTATCCATGCTCATGAATTGTTCATGGATCTTATCAGCTATGTAGGTGGCATAGTCATACCTGACAGCAGGGGGCTGTCCTGGAGAAAAGATGGATAATATGACCAATGTGGTTTCATCTACATACTCACTGGTTTTGAATCCCAGGATGTAGGCTATCATGTCAATAATAAACTTTCCTGCTTCATTAAACCAAGTGTCCAGGTATGGAGGAGGTTCCTATGGTTGACAATTGGGTTTCATAAATGTTTTTCCAATTCTGGTTATCTCTGCAGTTGGCAATTTGGCACCTCGGTCAAGCAGAAATCCCAAGGAAAGAGGAGTCAATGGTTCAGTTAGTTTGAAATGCAACATCTCATTTATTGATTCAGGGGTGATATAGAATAGAACTGTCCCAGAAGGAGACATAACTGCCCTTTGAGTGGGCTCATAATTGGCATGGCATTGGTGAATGAGGTAAGGAAAAACATTTACACAAGGAAGGTAGTACATGGGCATATTGGACTCCCAAATCCCAAAGATGTCAGTTTTGTTTCTATGGCTGTTCCCGATGTCACAAAAGGCCTGGAGATGATATTTTCTACCCATTATGTCATTAATATGGAAATCCTTGTCAGCTAGGGGTAACCACTCCAGTTCTTTATGTGGGGCATTGGGAGGGGCCACATTGAGGGCTACTAGAGCAGGGGCTGCCATCTTTATAAGTTCTCAGGTGTTTTTTGATTGAAATGCGGACTTTGACAATCACAGTGGGCAAGATAGAGGCCCTGGGGCTTTTTCCAGAGGATTTGCAAATTGGAGTGCTTTGTTTTGACTCTGGTGGGCAGAATTTGAAGCAAAAGGATGAAGCTTGAAGGGTTTGTCTTGCAAGGGATGAGTAGCAATGGTTTCAAGGCCTTTCCTTTAGCAATTACTGACCAAACAGACCTTGAGCTCGACCTAAATTGGAGGGATTTTGATGAGTGGGGTGGAATGGGCAGTTTCTATAGAAAAATGTGGGCAAACTAGTAGTTTCAGTGGGAAATTTTGCATAGGGAAGTCAATCCGGGAGTTTGGGAGCAAGACTTAGGTGAATACTTGTTTTTCTCGGCTCACTGGGTGAATTTTAGAGAGAGATATGCAATGTGCAGGTTTTTTGATGAATGAGTGGTCCTGGTGGGCTTATGTGTAGGTAGCAGGGTGAAATTTTGACAAGTTTCTAGGATTGCCCAGACAATTTTCGCAGCGAAAAATCGAAATTCAGATGGTTTTTCACAGGATGATGGTAAATACCTGGTTTTCACAGTGCACTGGAGTTACTGGTTGGTTGGGAGATGATTTACATAGTGGGGAGCCGAGCTATGGTGGTCGAGTTGGTGGACTGAAGGTTTGCTGGTGAACTCGTCGTTGTTTGCATGCAAAATCTCAGCAAAATTACACAATGAGAATGGTAAAAAACAAACAATTTTACGAGTTTTTCAACAAAAATCGGCTTTTTGGGCTTTTTGGCGCTTTTTGTGATGACGTCATCATGGCGTAGATTTTTTGTCGTGTAGCGGGGTACGAAAGGTGATGTGGTGGATGACTTGGCGCTGAGGTTGCAATGGTGACGTGGTGCTGACGTGGTTGTGATGTCATTAGATGACGTCAGCCGCGGGGAGCGAGGGCGGTAAGTGGTTTTATCGCACTGCTTTTGGGGTGCCAGCAGTATTGAGCGGGGGGGTCGCGATACACGCGGGTGAGCGACGCGTGTCCTTGGTATGGCAGCGAAACTACCATTTTCCTAGAACATAACGTTCGGGCGCTGGGGGCATCGCGATACGGTTCCGCATCGTTGGATCTAAGAGCCCCAATCCAATGGTCGACAGTGGATGGTAAGTTGCGGGGGCGCGGCATGGGGACCCACTTTGATATATTGGCTTTTCATAATGTTTTTGTAGGGTTTTGTAGTGTATTCAACGCTGGACTGCGGCCGTCGGTTTTTCATATAACCAAAGTTTAATATGAAACCCAAGGGTTTTTATGCGCCTTAAGGGTTATTATCAGTTTCCAGGTGAACTTTATAATTCTCGAAAATCCTTATCATATGGCTATATTGCCAAGGGTCAGGATATTTGTTTTTTGGGGATTTTTTGTGTACTTATATACTAGGGGGAGGGAAAAGTTATATAGGAGTTATATAGTAGAGTTAGGGGGTTAATATGACTATGTGGGATGGGTTTGTATGATTTAGGCTAAGTTTATAGAGTGAAAACTTAGGAATGGGGGGAATGAAAAGATGCCAAGTGGTGAAGTTTAGGAAACTTTAGGAAAATGGAATAAAGACTTTTTACACAAGAAATGTGGCTTGTTTTGCCTAGGTGAAAACACATTTTCACTTAGTTTTTCTACGAGATGAAGTGGACTAAGGGTAATGAGCAGATCTCATTGCCCTTGGGGGGAATGTTAGTAAGTGTTTCTTGGGAAAAATTGGGGAGGGAAATTAGTCATGCTCCATTTGTTTTGTAACCACCTTGCCATGGCACCTTATGATTTTTATGAGATGAAACTTGTTCCAAAGGAGCAAAATTGCTCATAGACTTCTCCCATATCAAAACTTCCTACCCAGCCTAGTACACCTGGCATTTTTTCTTCATTTTCATTGGGTGCATTTGAATTAGGAACCCAGATTCTTCTCTTTTCTTTTAGCTACCCTCCTATCTAAGTCTACCCTTATTTCTTCCAGGGCTCAGATTAAGCTGCTGAGACCCTTTGCTTCTCTACCTAACTACTTGCGTGCCAAGCTTGAACTGTTTGTGCAGACCTTTATTCTCTATTCTAAGACAAGTAAATTCAAACATGATATAGCCGGGATTAGGCTGTCTAGCTAATCATCAACTATGGCAAGAGTTAACCACCTATACATGGTGAAAATTCATCAAAATATGGAACCTTTGCAGCATGAAAAGAATGAAAATTTTTGGCACTTCTCCAGTCAATCATGAAAAATGAAACCTATTGGTAAAGGAAGCTAACAGTGGCCCACTTGGGGATGGATTTTCTTACTGAAAAGTCAAGAAAAATAGGTCATATGGCCTTATATTTAGTTCTTTGCTGTATTCTGAAATTTCTCCTTTGTTGTTCACAAAATGGCTCCTCTGCAATGCCTGTATTTCTCATGAACTCATTCCAAAAATTGCAGCTCTATTTTGGGTACTTTGTTTGATTATTTCTCATCATTTTCACAACTCCCAAGTCTGATTCTTTAGCTTCTTTTGATATGCTAAAAATGCTTCCTTGCCTTTTCCTCAAAATTTGCTGTAACTTATTCCCTATCCTATTGCTGTAATAAACTGCAGAAAGTAAACACTACTATGTACAAATTGAAGTGCTGCTATTTTTAACAAAGTGGCTAAAAATAATGCTTCAGCATTCTGCCATTGACTGGTCCACCATCTGCCTCTGTACCATCCAGAACTTTTAAAAAGTAGGTGTTGTTTCCTTGTACAGTCGGAATGATAAATGGTCCTCTCCATAAGAAATCAAATTTTCCATGTTTTCCTCTATCTTCTCTTCTGGAATCCCACTTTAAAACTTTATCCCCAATGAAAAAATCCTTTGCTTTGGTTCTTTTATCAAATAACTTTTTAAGCTTTTCTTGTAGAACTTGAGCTCTGTGATAGACCTCCTCTCTTGTTTGTTGCAAGTGAATAGTTTGATTGATCCTTCTCTGAATATAATTAGGTTCTGCTTGTATCTCTTGTAGCAACTTTATGATTGGGATTCCCAAAGAAGAAGGGAATACTGCCTCCATTCCATAAACCAATT
Source organism: Pinus taeda (assembly GCA_000404065.3). NCBI lineage: Eukaryota > Viridiplantae > Streptophyta > Pinopsida > Pinales > Pinaceae > Pinus > Pinus taeda. The sequence continues at coordinate 109,804 of APFE031604857.1, read as the reverse complement.
GATAGGGAATGGTCCCAATAGATCTCTTGGTGGTCAATCTGTCTGCCCATAGGGCATTCACAAGCTTTTTATACTAGTTTTTCTTGTTCTCCTCCAAGACTTTCTTAATGATGTTGATCAAGCTCTTGTTGGAGGATTCAACTAGGCCATTACCTTGAGGGTAATAGGCTGTGGAATGGCCCAAGGTAATGTGGTATTTATGACAGAAATTAATCATTCTCTTAGACTTAAAGGTAACAAAATTGTCTGTAATAATTTTCTCTAGGCAGCCAAACCTAGACAAGGTGTCGGTCTCAAGGAATTGCATGATTATTGAGTCATTGGCTTGTCTACAAGGGATGGCCTCTATCCACTTGGTAAAATAGTCCGTAGCAGTTAAAATCCACTTGTGCTGGCCAGAGGATGAAGGGTGGATTTCTCCAATGAAGTCTAAACCCCATTGTTAAAATGGTTTTTCAGTGGAAATGGGCTTGAGGGGTAGAGGCAGCAACTTTTTCTTGCCTTAAAAAATTTGGCAGTTGTGGCAAGAAGTTACATATTTTTGTACATTAGCAAATAGGGTGGGCCAATAAAATCTACTCCTTAGGATTTTATCAGCAGTTGATTTCCAATACAAATGTCCACCACAATCCCCTGCATGAATTTCTTTAAGTACTTTGTCAATTTCTTCTTTGATTAGACAATTTAATAAAACACCTTCATGGTTTTTCCAAAAGAGAACATGATCTAAAATGCAGAACTTGGAAGCTTTCATTTTCAAAAATCTTTTCTTCGTTCTAGATAATCCTAAAGGAGCTTGCAGGTTTAATAATACAAAAGACATGTCAGCATACCAAGGTGATTGTAAAAAGGCTTGATTGATCTGTGGAGTCTCCATATCCTGCTCATTATCCAATTGATTTATGTCAAGGGCTTGAAAGTTAGTTTCAGTCATGAGTTTAGCTAGTCCTTGTCCTTTTATTAGTTTTGTTGGTTTAATTTCAATGTCATATTCCAGTATCGTAGCTATCCATTTGCCCCTTTTTCCTTGAATGCCTTCTTGGGTCTGGATGTCTTTAAAAACAGTGTTGGGCACATAAGCAATCACATGAGAGTACAAGATGTAAACTCTGAAGTCCTTGATGGCCTTTACAAGTGCATATGCCTGTTTCTCCATGATTTGATATTTGAGTGGAGCATCTCTAAGGGCTTTACTGAAGAAGGCTATGGGTTTTTCACATCCCTGGTCATCTTTTTGAAGTAAGACAACAAAAATTGTACGTTAGAGTCTTTTTTGAGCATGTTGTTCAACAATCTTATTAGCTCAGCCAGATTTGGTATGAATCTTCTAAGAAAGTTGATCTTTCCCAAAAAGGCTTGTAGTTCTTTAATGTTTCTGGGGTGAGGGATTTGTAAGATGGCTTGTATTCTGTCTGGATCAATTCTAATGCCTTCTTTAGAGATGATATGGCCCAATAATTTTCCTTCTTCTAGGCCAAACAATAATTTATTTGGATTTAATGATATACCATATTTCCTGCAAATTAGGAATATTTGCCCTAGATGATCTAGGTGCTCTTGATCTGATTTGAAGAAAGCTGTAAGGTCATCTAGGTAAATGACTAAAAAGTCATGGATTTCTTTAGAAAAAGCAATATCCATGGCTCTTTGAAAAGTTGCCCCTACATTCTTGAGTCCAAAAGGCATTTTCACTTATTTGAATGTTCCCCAAGGGGTTGTGAAAGCAGTTTTATCTTGGTCATCAGGGTGCACTAGGATTTGATTGAAGCCTTAGAATCCATCTAACAATGATATCCTTGAAGCACCCACTACCCTTTGCAGAATATGATCCATTTTGGGCAAAGGGTAATTATCCTTTAAAGAGACTTTGTTCAAATTTCTTAAATCAACACTTAACCTTATCTCCCTTGTCTTCTTTCTAGTGGGCACTAAATTTGAAATCCATTCTGAGAGTCTGATTGGATACATTCTCTTAACTTCTTTCTCAATCAAAGGGAGCAACACAAGATTGACCCTCCTAAGTTTCTGTTTGAAAGGTTTTTGGTTTTCTTTGAGACGTATTGTGTGTTGGATTATTGCAGTATCGTAAGACATTAGGTCCTCATAACTCCATGAAAAGACATCTTGAAATTCTTTGAATAGCTCAATATACTTGAGTTTTTGGTCAGGAGGCAGAGCTTTGGACAATTTTATCATTTTGGGATTTTCTGCAGTTCCTAGATTACAATCCTCAATTTCTATGTTTAATGGCTGCATTTTAGGTTCCCTAGAGATATCATTTGAGTCAAAAATGTCCTCTAAAGGAGTGAGGCCTGTAGGTAGAAAATTATCCTTCAGCTCAATGACTTCACACTCTGCTGCAATTGCATCCTCACCTTCTTTTTCATGAAGTTGCTGTAAATCTGTTTTAGTGAACTTGGTGGGATGTAGAAGTTGGTTTGCTGTTTCAACAGAGATATGTGTTTCAACTTTGTCCATTTGATTGCTTTCCTCTATAGTGTTGGTATCCATTTTTGTGCTTGAGAACTCTTCTTTCAAAGTCAGGAAATTGTTGATTTGTGTATCATTTTCAAACACCTGCCAGATTTTGACATTATCTGGTATAGCAGGTCTATGTTTTATTTCAATAGTGAATAGGTGATTGGGCTTAAATGGCAATTTGCAAGTGCTTGCAAAGGTTTCTAGACTATGGGCATGTAGATTTTGATTCCTTTGAATCTTGGTCAATTGGGATTCAAGAAAGGTGTTGAAAAATTTCCATTGTAGCAGCTCTATAAGACCTCAGCCTAAGATCATTCGTAATGAAGTTACCCTTTCTTTGTTGAATGATGAAGTCAGAGTCTCCCAAAATTGATATCTGAGCTGCACCTAAGTTTTTTATCACTTTGAGCCCTAAGAGGAGGGCATCATACTCGACCATGTTGTTAGTGCACCTGAAATTCAATCTAAATGCATGTCCTTCAGCGTGGTCATCCTTCACATTATGTAACCAAACCCCTACCCCTGCTCCTAGCTTATTAATAGATCCATCAAACTCTAGATACCATAGGTTTCCTTGATTTGAATTGGTATTAGGAGCTTTTTCCATTTGCTCAGCAGGAATAGTTGGATTTACAGTCTCATAGGATCTTATGTATGATTGCTAATTTATTGTTTTCTAAGATTTCTTGAATCTGAACTGTGGATTCTTTGTCTAGGAATTCATCCCAACCTAAAGTCACCATTTTTACATCAGTTTGGGTTTGAATCTCAGTGTTGTATAAGATAAAAGAGTCCATGTCTGAATGCACAGAATAAATGGGAAAGTTCTGGGGTTTTTCTTGACTACTTACCACATACTTCATCAAAGTTTCTTGGTATAGCCTTTTAGGCTGGCCAAAGACTGAGATAGTGGCATAAGACATGTCTAGTTGCAAAGATCCTTGTAGCTTGGCACCCCAGGATCTAGATAACAACCTTCCATACTTGGGTGGAATATCAGCTACCACCACATCCGTGAGAATTGTCTTGGCTGGATATTGGACTAATGCCACACATAGATCCTTGATTAAGCCTAGACACTGGACCTGACTGGAATCAAAGGAAAACAAGTCTTTGTATGGCCTTGTGGTATCTAGGTCCAACTTTTCCATGACAGATTTGGGCATCAGATTATGTGAAGCTCCTGAATCAAACATTGCATTGTGATGCACCTTGTCATGAATGTTTAAACTCACATAAAAGGGAGGGACACCTCCAACTACTGTTTTACCATTTGCTTCAGGGCCAAATATAAGTTCTGGTTGATCATCAAGGATGTTCACTGAATCTTTGTTTTCTGAAATTTGTAATGATTTGCTGATTTGTTCCCTAAAAACTTCATGCCTAGCTAATTCAGATAATGGGATGGATACTTTTAACTTACTTATTTCAGCTTCCATATTAAATGGTTTTTCTGTTTGTGTTTTGACATTTTGGGCAACAAGGTTGTGTCTTTCAACCGAGTTTTCAACAACTGCCTCTTTTACTGGAATGTTATGATGAACTAGAGTTGCTTGCTCACCATCTTCCAAAGGTTCTTCTACAACTTCTCTGAGTGGAGAGACAGATGTAGGGTGCTGTTTTGATTTATCTTTGTCTGAAGCATCTTCAACAGTTGGACCACTTGGATTGGGAGTTGATTTAGGGATAATTGGTATATGAGAGTCCTTGAGTTTGGTTTTGGTAGGTTTCTTGATTGCCTTTTGCTTGGGATCATCAGGGATGTCTATTATCCTACTTCTCAAGTTGTATTGCTTGTGGACTTCATACACAGCTGTTTCATACCCTTGCTTAAAATCAAAGGATTCCCCTGATTTCATCTGACAATGACTAAGAGTATGAGCCTCTTGGTCTTCTTGAGTTAAGAAAATTGGTTGGCCACTATTGAGGCCCATTAGGTTAATGTGGGGGTCCTCTGTTGGTTCACTAGATGTGGAGGCTTCTGCATAGTTTTCTTGGAAGGGAGGCCTTATGTTTTGGTCTGGACCAACTTTTCCTATATTGGGGTTTTGATTTTTTCTAAAGTTTGAATTTCTTGCGTTGTTGATTGGTTTGCTTTCCCATGAAGATTTCCTCTCAATAGTTTCCACTCTATCTCCCAACCTATCCATGCCTTTAATAATTGCATCAAGTTTCTGTTCAAAGGCAGAGGGTTCCTCTTTGAAAGTTGTTCCTAGCTCGATTTCATTTAGAAATCAGATTGGCTTCAACACTCACAGCTATGCTCTGCATATCTTCAAGGCTGGGAAGAGCTCTCTACCTGAGCTAATAAGCCATATCTGAGTCAAATCCATCAGGGAATTTGATCAATGCTAAGTCTGGTGGTGGTCTAAGATTTATTGGGAGAGGAAGGTAGGTATTGCTGAATCTGGCACAATAATCTTGGACACTCTCCTGTGGGCCTCTCTTCAAGTTCTCATATTCTGTTAAGATGTGTAAAGGGTCTTTTTTCTTTTCCCACCTATTTAGGAAAGTCTGATATAGGGCATCTGGATTAGCTATTGTAGTTGCAGGGAGTGACCTAAACCATGTCTTGACATCACCAGTTAAGCTCTGGACAAAAATTTTCATCCTGACATCATCATCATCAATCTCATAGTTTTCAAAATAGTCTGTCATCCTCTTGGTATGTTGTTGAGTAGTGTAAGTGCTGGTACCATCAAAATAGGTAATTTTTCCCTGATAATCCTATGGCATAGCCCCTGGATTGGCAGGCAACTGTAGGGGAGCATATCTATTTTCCATGTTAGTAGGGAAAAGTGGGACAACTGGAAGCACAGGGATAGGAGCTGAGATAAGTGTTGTGGATGGGTGGAAAGGAGATTTTGGAGTGATAAAGGTGAATTGGAAGAAGCTACAACAATAGGAAGAAGGGCTTGAGAATTTGCTGCAGTAGGTTTAATTTGAATGGGTTTCTGCTGGGATGGTTTAAGATTTGAATCAGCAGAACTCTCTTGATTTTCTGGTTTCCTAGGGCTCTTAGCAATCAGATTTGGATTGTCAAAAATAGCTGGAGGATTTGGGTCTGGGTTTGACCTTGTGTATCGAGTTTTCTTCTTTGGAGCCAGCTTCTAAGTATGTTTTGGTATTTTCTAGGAATACTTGGAGGATACAAGTTTTGACAATATCTTGAAGGAAGCTACTAAAATGTAGGAGGATTTGGGGCTTTCCTTTAGGGAGGTTTGAAACAAGGATGGCCAAACAAATCTTTGAGACAACTGTTTAGAATCTAAAGCTAAACTGGAGTACCCTAGATGAGGCAAAACCAAATCTGAGTGAGGTCACAGTAGATGGAATATCCTCAACATGTCTTGGCTCAATAAAGATCATGTTGGTAGTGGCTACAATGGTGTAGGTTTATACCATCTTGGTAAGTTTCCATGATGGCAGAAACCCTCGACATACCTTTGAGAAGAGACATACAACATCATTGGTTACCACATAATTAATATTAAATGTGATACAGTCTTGATGTGTTACAAAGAGTAGTGATGGATATTAATCTTGCAGATCAGTGATCTCAGTTTCTATGTAATGAGGAGTAGCCTCGCCATAATGAAAAGAAGTAGTGTCAAGGTCTTGGTGACTAAACATGATGATGAAAGGATCTCATCATAATATAATATTATCTCAATATAGATTAATGTACAATCTTGACACTACTTCAGTTATGATCTTATTCTTGTAGATCATGACCTTGATGAAGGCTACAACAGTGAAGAATATCTTAATGAAACAATCACGGTGTAGCAGTGACCTAGTTGGAGGAGAAACAAGATGATGATCTCAACAGTGCTCAAGGAAGAGGATTGATGGCTTGGTCTTGGAGAGGTGGATTATGTCAAGGGTCATGGTCTTGTTATTCATCAATGGAATCTCTATAAGAAGAATTTACGCATGGGGCTTCCTCTCCAAGAGGGAGAGGTTTTGGCCCTGGCAGATAGCCAAACATTTGTGTTCTTGTCTCTTTTGTTTTTGATAGCAATTTGATGAAGTTAATATACACATGCTAATAATGAAGTTAATATACACAAGCTAAGATAAATTATTTAAATTCTTCACAAATTTTTATCATGTAGCTTAGAACAATGTAATTATGCATGCCCTAGATTCTTCAACATGGTATCAGAGGGATGGTTTCAACAGTAAAAAATAAGGGCAGAAAAGAGACATTCAAGAATCAAGACATCAAAGCAGCTAAAGATCCATGTGGTAGAATCAAACCCTAGTCATGATCAAACCCTAGATTAGAGATCAGTATGCAACAACAAGGGTTTCAAATATCAACAATATTCATATCTCAACAACAGTTTTGACAAGATCATCCACAATTCAGTTTGGATCCTTCTTTAGATTTCAGATTTGAGAATGTATATGAACAATACTCAAATCAGAAGCTATTCTATGTATCGTGACAAAAAAATTCATTTCAATATGTATCAGAAGTTTGTTGGAGGTCAATCTAAGGTCTCAGCCAATATATCTTCTTCAACTACTGCCAACATGATCAAGGTGAAGAACACATCTTCACAATCAAGTAAGTACCTTTTTCACAATCAAATTTTGTTTTATGACTTCATGATTGCAAGAAGATATACAGATTAGATGGGTCATCAAGGATCTTGTAGAGAATAAGGAGGATTGTCATTATCCTTAGAGAAGCAAGTACATCAAAGTCTCCTTCGAAGTCATAAGAAATCGTAGGGTTCTATGAAACACGAAAGGAGACATAGGAAGAATTCATGAAATGCTAGAGGACATACTATCTGAAATTCAGTAAAGAAGAAAGAAGAGATATCTTCATAAACGATGAATATAAAAACATCATTGGTAAGAAAAGTGACCAATGTCTATGAACAAGAAGGCCACCTTGATCAACAATTTGTGGTGTCTATGTCAGATAGAGAAAGACAAGCCAATATGACTCAAATAAATGTAGACAAGTAAAGGAAGGTTGACAAGACAAAATAGTAATATGATAGAGGAAGCTGGAGAAAGGATTATAGAAAGAAGTAGTGATATGTCTCTGTAATGAATGAGATGGTGTCCCTCTCAAAAGGATCCTATCAGAAATCCCTGCAGATATGAGCACAGTAAGAAGATGCATCATGGCATCATGGAAACAAGAGCTCGTATGGAATCATGAAGAGCATAGCTCTTGGGAATCTCATTGTACATTGAAGAAAAGGAAGAAGTCATTCAGGTCAAAGGAAACATTTTCCAGATGGGGACATACTAGATCCTGAAGGATCTCTGATAGAGATCTCAATGGAGGATCTCCTAGTCCGGGAAGGCATCAAATGTCTCGTCAGAAGTTCCAACTCCTGGAACTCATGAGTTGGTGGTTCAATGACATGAAGAATGGAGTAGACCAAGGGATTGAAGATCTTTTCAATCAAGGAAGTTGCAGGAAAATACCAGAAGGAAAATAAGGTATGTATTATTGTATTTGTATTTTCATTTGATATTATAATGTCATGACATGTGGTTGCAGATAAAATAGATCAAGCATGATCAAAAGGGAATAGATATCCTCCTTTGAAAGGATGCAGAAAGACATAAGTCAAACAAGATGAAATCAACATAATATGTCCTCATAATATGGTATGAGGTAGTTGGTGACCATTGAAGAACTATGAAAGCTCCTGGGAATGAAAAGAGGATGGAAGAGATCGTGAAACATGCAACCATGATGAAGGTAGCCAACATCCTGAACATCAGGAATACTTGACCAAGAAACCTCCCAGAATGATGTGAAGACTCTTATGGAAGTTTGAAAAGAAGAGGACCCTTGACAATAGATATCATTGGGAGATGTGTCAACATGTATGCAGGATGATTGATGCCTACAAGAAGATGTGACTAGAAGAAGGCTATCACCAAAAGGTAATATGTAATTTGTTTTTGGTGTTTGACTCTTGGAACAGTCTGGGTATGTGTGCATGATCAAGGAAAGGAGAGTTGTGAAGGATGTCACAACTATGTACATTATGATCTAGAGCAATCACTGTTGAGAAAAAGCGTATACATATGAGCTTATGAAGGAAGCCCCAACTGTAAAGCCAAGGAGGATAGTTTCCAGGAAAGAAGGAATAACATGACGAAGGAAAGTGATGGATGGCTGAACCCTACATATGAATAAATTGATGACATCGAAGTGTTGAATCATCAGTCAACTTGAAGATCCTGTAAAGCACTAATGATACAGTCCTTGGGTAAGAGGGAGCTTTGGGAAGTTCTTATGAGGAAAGGAACTCAAGCAAGTTTATGAGAAAAGAGAAACTTGGAACTTGTCCCGGATTAAGAGGGAGGGCTAGATGTAAAAACCAACATCCATACTATATTTTTTTTTTCACAGCAAAATACAACCAGAAGAGAAACACATTAGGAATTCATTTAAGGAAACACAACATAACATTTACATATATTTAACTAAGACAAAAATAGTATTGCAACACATATGTACCGTTCACCAGAAGACGAGACTCCGCTTGCCTTGCTATTGCTAGTATTTCCTTGTTGTCGGTCACCTCCGCGAATGAATGGCGATGTACTTGATCCGAATGCGATGACCCATCGGTTAACCTCCCAGCCTACTCCTTGGGTACTCTTCTTCCCCGCAGACCCCCGAGCTGCAATGGGGTTGTATAATGGAGGATTGCAATAGCTAGTAGAGGAGAGCACTCCTTGGCTCTAGAGTCCCCTCTCTAAAATCCTCTACCTCACCAAAATCACTATAGGATCGTAATCACTGCTTTGACATCATCTCATCCATCCAACAATAGGGTTCCCCCCAAAAAGTCCCTTCTCTCATGGCTTGCCCCTTCAAGGGTCTCCCAAAGTTATTTACTTAAATTTTAATTTAAAACTAATATTTTCCTCACCTCAACAAGATTCCTATTTCTTCTCCTAGTTGCCTCTTTATCCCCCTTTTTATTCCTTAATTTGGGTTCATTACTAAAGTCAATAAATGAGTCAAGATTTGATCCCCTATCTACCCCCCCAATTTAACTCAAGTTATCTCTTAGATGGATATTCTTATGTTGGTTGTTGCCACATGGAGGTTCTCTACATTTCTCTAAATTTAATTTATTATTCTTATTTTAATTCACCTTCCTCTTCTCTTAATTAAGCTTAATTAGTTTAAGATTAATCTTTATCCTTACAATTATTTCCCCCTTTCCCCTTTTACCTAATTAAACTACATAATCTACCTAATATTTTCCAACATGGGGAGGGTAGAGTTTTTAAGATAAAATATTTTATTTATTCCTATGATCCTCTTAACCCAAGTTTTATTATTGATTTAATTACCTCGATTTCTAACATCATTTACCCTTGATGTAAATTTACCTAGTTTTTATTTCTTGATTATATTTATTAATTTATTTATTTTTAATGATTCCAAGGTGCTAAGTTTGGGTCGTGCCCTTCAAGAACTTCCCTTGAGCTCCAAGGGGTTCCACCTTCAGAATTTTTTGTGATGCCAGGGTGCAAAGTTGGTCGTGCCTTTAAGGACCTTTATTCAAGGGTGCCATGCCTCAACATTTTATTGTGTGCCAAGGTGCCCAGTTGGTCGTGCCCTCAAGAAATTCCCTGAAGTTCCAGGCCACACCACTGCCCTTCAAGCATTCAGTGGCTCGAGGGAAAGTACTATTGCAACATCATAGCCCACTATCACTCTTATGTTGGCGTCTTAGTGAGACTAATTGGTTTCGGATCAGGGGATTCACATTGTATGCGCGCCCCCCAGTAAAATCCTCATGAGCGACCCAACTTGGGGACCTGCCCTCATGGCATCGTGATCTTCAAGGTGAAGGTGTTTCAACCCTTCCAGCCCAAGTCACGGCAGGAGTGCTAGTGGGTGAGATCAGGGACACTGTCCCACCCCTCCCATGTAGTTCCATCCACTTGTACAATCCCATCACCCATATGTGAGTCATTCAGCCAAGCAACTAATCTGTGCCAGGTGTCATCAACTCATCATATGCGAGTGCCTCTATGGTTTCCTGCCATACTCAATAATCATCAGTAACAAGGTTTCTCAGTATTAGTCATTGTCATAATAGCATCATTAACATCACCTAGTCAATTGCATCATTGCTTATTTTGAACCAGAACTAATGCAAGTAGGTAACATGGGGCACATCCATCATGGCTATCATCATCATAACATCAATGGAAACATACCTATCCATCAAAGCTATTATCATCATGATATTAGTAGCGAGCATACATATCCACCATTGCTACAATCATCATAATATCAATAGATACATACATACCCATTAATGCTATCTTCATCATAATATCAATGGAAAACATACATAAACATCACAACCACTAATATCACAACCACTAATAATATATTCATATGTCTGGATCGTCATCTTGAGGTCCTCAAAGAATAAAGTGTGGGCCTTAGGGCTAAATAAATGTTAATGACATACCATTGGAAGTCAACTAGAGCGGGGCACTATACTAGACACGACATTCTTGTCTTCAGTTTGGAAGAAATAATGGAGGATTATGTAATCATCTGGTATCCAACACTCTTTGAGGATGTGGTAGGGAATCCAAGACAAGAGTGGGCAAGAGGACCGATATTCTTGAGGGCTGGGAACCCAAGATGAGAATAGTCCTAGTAGGGCATACTCGGGTAACACTCGGGTGGATATGACCCAAAGAGAGACAATGATGATGTGTGTCTATTAGTCATTGGTCTCACCAAGATTGTGTGCTCTGATCTAAGTGAGAGATAGAGCTATTAGTCAAGGCCTTGCTAAATGGAAACAATGTTGGTTGAAATGATGCTATAATAGATGGATTTCAAATCCTATTCTTCTTATGAGAAACTCTTTAGATTGAGAATGACCAAGTACCATTATGAATACCTCCCTAGGTAAGAGGGAGTGTTGAAGAAAGTGTAACTAGGTTCGGTCTTCATAATGCCATGATCTTTTTATTTGATGTAATAAAAGAAAATAAATTATTTTTGTAATCTTGCTACATGGGTTTCATGAGCAAGAAGTGTCACTAGGTGGAAGACTTCTTCTTGATGTCTTCAAGATTTAGTTATAAGTCAAAGAGTCATGTCATCTGTATATAAATTCTTCATGAGTTTATGTGAATATGTACAAGTCTTGAAAGTTGTCTAACAACCCTCCAAGACCAAGATCAATGCCTCAAAACAAGCCTATTGAAATCTACAAGAAAAAAATGAGAAGGTCATCATTTCGGCTTCAATGAATAAATTAAATATATATTTAAATGACACATTGACTCAACACAAGGTCATGTTGGTTAAGTGGTTCACGTCAGCTTGCATATATGACAACCAATATAAATACCCCGTTGGGGTATCTGCAAAGGAGTAGGACTGAACTCGCATAAAGGTGAAGCCGCAGTCAAGTGAGGAGACACAATCAAGAAGGAAGGAGTCGCAGTCAAGGAGAAAGAAGCTATAGTCAGATCCACATTAAGTTATATAGGTCAAAGGGTTTAGATTCCTCCTCGAATGGGTCTAAGGAGCAATAAAACCAAGGCCTATTCCTTCTCCTCATATCTATGATCTGAAGGAGATCGATTCAGATGAATAGAGAAGGGCTGTATGAGATCTGGGCATATGAAAATGATGAAGTAATGTCATTGTTTCATTCTCGGCATACATATAGATGAGGCAAAACCAACTTTGAATGAGGACACAATAGATGGACTATTGTTATATGGAATTTCCATCTACGGATAAACACATTTTCCCTAAGTGGGTAGCTACACTTAGAACAACAGAAAGAAAGTAGTTTAACCTTTCCCTATAGTAGAGAGATGAGATGAAGGAACTTAATTGTAGTCTTTCACTTCCTTGATCCCCTTTGAATTGCCTCCGTCGCTCCCACTTGAACTAAATCCGCTCAATAGGTACCTGTGTCAACAGAAACATAAGCAACAACCCTCAAAGCATACATGATCTATCTACTATAAACCAATGTAATCGAAGACATTGAAAGACATAATCATCATAGATATGAACAAGAATATGAGAAAAGGAATAAATAACTTTATTAATGTAGAAGGAAGAGTTTCACCCAATACAGTTCGATCCTGTGCCATTCATCCAGCTTCAGTACAACCCTCACCACATCAAAAGCACACCAATCCAACAACATAACATTGTTTGAAATGAACTCAAATCTCAAACCAACATAATTTCTCTACAATCTTCATTTCTAGCCCCCTTGATCACTATGATGAGTGCTTAATTTATAAGGAAGTGGAGGTGGATTTGTCATAAATGAGGGTATTGAATGGCCTTCCAAAATTGGAGTTAGTTTCCATGGAGCAAGGGATGAGAGGATACGAGGTTAATTGATCCATAGCCTATCCAAATTTGAGCTCATAGGATGAGATAAGAGATGGGATCCTTCTATAATGATCTAAAATTAAGGAATATTCCTAGAATCCAATGTGAATTTTGCTCAATATTGCTCAGCGCAAGTCCAAGAGGGCCTAAGTGCACCGTAGTGTTCGCCTGAATGGCCCTACCTGCTCTGCAGTGTAGTTACCCCTGACTAAGGTTGTGCTAGTGTCCTAAGGAGGCATTTTAGCAAGGCTTCAGGCTAGGAAACTTTCATGGATGGAAGCATTCAATGAGATGACTTGTCTAGGGCATGTAACAACTGAATTAGGGTTTGATGAGCTCTAACTGTACTGATCTAAATGTTAGGAGTGATGTGCCCAAATAGAAATGTAACAGTTCCCCCCTAAAGCATGATGTCGAAAATGATAATGTCGAGTGATATGCTTTACGATGTGACGGAGATGATCTAAAGTGGATGGTGACTTGCATCGATTACAATACATAACATCATGATATTTTAAAATTTTCATGAATTGATGAGGGAAGGCATACCTATGCTCAACATATAAACTTTTCATTACATGTACATAAATTAGATAGTCGTCTACAGATATAGACCCTTGATAGGATGACCATTTGTGTAAAGCCGTTGTACAGATGATTTAGTACTCTCCTAAAATCGCAACCTGGATGGATGAAACTAGATCCGGGGTCTTCTATCTCGTCCAATCATTTGCTCAAGTACGAGTCTAACCATGTAAAAATGTGATTTGAAGTCGAACATGGGAAGACACCATATGATTACCAGCTAATGATGTAAGCTGTTAACAGACACGAGAGAGATCATCGATAATGATAATGATTCTCAAGGTACTGTAGTAAATTATGCATGGTGTGAATATATGTTTTGATGTCAAACACCATACAAAGTCTTTTAGTTGAAGGCCAGTGATGTCAACCTGTCACCAGAAGCGAGAAACTTTCGATTGAAGTATGCAAGCCTCAAGGTATTGGAAGGGTGTTTCTAAGTCAACTTCTTGGATAATGTGTTGATGTCGACAAGAAGCGACTCATCTCAAGAGGGCCTTGATGTATCCCCCATCAACGACACAAAACAAGTGTAATGATTTTGAAGACATAATTTGACTGACGACACAAGGTTCAGGAATGGCAGTCATGAAAATGAAGATTTATGAGTATTGCAAAGGATGAAGTTTAATGAGTGACTTCTCTTGAACATGTCAACGACACTTAATGAATTGGAAACATTCACCCAAAACCAAAGTGATGGATGGTGTGATAGAGAATAGGTATGATAACCATCAAGTAGATAACCCAACCCAAATAGTCACAAAGATGAAGTGAAAGTGTCATGTTCAGGAGCGACTTGCTACCATAAAGTGATTTATCCCTTTCCCATTTTCCCCAGTCATTGCTGACCAATACCTCTTTATTTTTTAACAAGCTTGAGGAGGATAACATATGCTTGTAGTATGGCTGGTGAAGGAAGCATGACGACTTTGAGAAACGATGCTAGGGTTCTGACCTAGCCTGCAACGGCGGGACCTCTGGCCTGCGCTCCCTGGCACTGACAGAAGCAGACCTGCACTAACTGACCACAAGCCACGAGACTGGGCAAACCGTAACGATGGAACCCCTTCAGGGGGTAGGAGGCGACCGACCTCCAACCGATGAGAACCAACGAGAGCCTATCGAGGGTTTCGCAGAGGACCATTAGCGCTCAGATGGAACAGCTGGATAAAATCAGCAGGAGACAGCTGAACAAATACAGACGGACAAACTGAAAGTGAGCTCATCAACATGCAAACCAACAGCAACCCACATGCCAGAAGTGGAGTTACCTGCACACGGAATCAATGCAAGAATACAATACATGAGAGATCATGCTCTCATCGGCAAATTTATTAGATTTTGGCCCAATGAGAAAGCCTTAAGAGCTTGGATAAATGTTAAATGGCATCCAAAAGGTCAAATAGAATTGCATCTAGGACCGAAGGGATTTTTCACAGCAGTCTTCACCTGTTTAGAAGACAGGAACAGAGTTTTCGATGGGGGGCCGTATTTCTTCAACTCAGCTGGCTTATTTCTCAGAGAATGGGTAGCAAGATTCAACCCGGATAAGGAAGACCTGAGTTGGGCACCAGTATGGATCAGGCTAAACTCGTTGCCATGGGAATACTGGGAAGAGGAGTCTCTCAAAGCCATTGGCAACATCCTGGGCGATTTCGTCAAGGTAGCGGAGGAAACAAAGATGATCAGGTATACCTCATATGCCCGGATCTGTGTGTATATGGATCTGAAGCAACCCCTCCCGGCTAAGGTAAGACTCTTTCATGAAGACTCAGACTGGATTCAGTTAATCGATTATGAACATGTTCCCTTTAGATGCAGGAGATGTCATGAGATAGGTCACCTGTATAGGGACTATCCTTTAAAAAACAAACCTCAGATTCAAGTCAACCAGGAAAAAAAATCCCCCGATGGTTTCATTAAGGTGCCAAATAGAAGAAGAGGCCATAAAAAATCTACGGCCTCAACAAAGTTGGCGCCAGAGAATCAATCCAAGCCTTCTACTAGTAACAGTTTCGAGGTCTTGGCGACTGTAGAGTCGCAAGACCGGGAAAATGTGAACTCCGCTCAAAAAGACCCCTCTTAGGATAGAACTGAAGGACCTCATTCGAAAGCAAAGGAAAAAGAGGCAGTTCAAGAGGGTATTAACACCAAACCTACCTCAAGAAATTGGAATACCCCTGAAATGGATATAGATAGTACAGATCCCAACAAAGGTAAGGAAACTGTTGTAGATGGAAGTCATTAAGAACCCCAATTCATGGACGAAGACACAGAAGCAATAGACATTGGAGAGCTAGACATTGTGGGTCTAGAACTGGCATGTAAAACAGGCAATTTTGACAAAATACCGGACACACAGGTGGATAATCTAGTTTCAGTCCTCAACAATGCCCAAAAGAAATATTCTCTAGGGGTTCAAATAGGCAGTCAATGGGATGGAAAGTTCATCACCAAAGACAGCAAAAAACGAGGATGGAAGACCACATTAGAAAGAACCATCAAGATTGGAGAGGTCTTGGTTGAATCAGGCAGATATGCCAAGTTAACCAAGTATTTTAATACCCACCCCAAACCTTCTCAATGAAGTTGATGTCCTGGAATATCCGAGGGCTTAACAGCCCAAAGAAAGGAAGACTATTAAAAAACATGCT
>APFE031604857.1:60477-87252 GCA_000404065.3 Pinus taeda | reverse complement strand
GGAACAGAGTCTTTGAAGGGGGGCCATACTTCAACTCAGCTGGCCTATTTCTCAGAGAATAGTTAGAAAGATTCAACCCAGACAAGGAAGACCTAAGCTGTGCACCAGTCTGGGTCAGGTTGTACTCGTTACCATCTGAATACTGGGACGAAGAATCCCTCCAAGCCATTGGCAACATTTTGGGCGATTTCGTCAAGGTAGCGGAGGAAACAAAGATGATCAGGTATACCTCATATGCTCGAATCTGTGTATATATGGATCTGAAGCAACCCCTCCCTGCTAAGGTAAGACTCTTTCATGAAGACTCAGACTGGATTCAATTAATCGATTATGAACATGTTCCTTTTAGATGCCGGAAATGTTCATGATATAGGACACCTGTATAGAGATTGCCCTTTAAACAATAAACCTCAGATTCAAGTCAACTAGGAAAAACAATCCCCAGATGGTTTCATTAAGGTGCCAAATAGAAGAAGAGGCCATAAAAAATCTGCAGCCTCAACAAAGTTGGCTCCAGAGGATCAATCCAAGCCTTCTACTAGTAACAGCTTCGAAGTCTTGGCCAATGTAGAGTCGCAGGATCGGGAAAGTTTGAACTCCGCTCAAAAAGACCCCTCTCAGGAAAAATTTGAAGGATCCCATTCGAAAGCAAAGGAAAAAGCGGCGGCACAAGAGAGTAATAACACCAAACCTGCCTCAAAAAACTAGAATAACCCTGAAATGGATATAGATGGTACAGATCCCAGTAAAGGAAAGGAAACTGAAGGAGATGGAAGTTATCAAGAACCTCAATTCATGGATGAAGATACGAAAGCAATAGACATTGGAGAGCTAGACATTCTGGGTCTAGAACAGGCATGTAAAACAGGTAATTTCGACAAAATATCGGCCACACAGGTGGACAATCTAGTTGCAGTCCTCAAATAAGCTCAAAAGAAATATTCTCTAGGGGTTCAAATAGGCAGTCAATGGGATGGAAAGTTCATCACCAAAGACAGCAAAAAACGAGGATGGAAGACCACATTAGAAAGAACCATCAAGATTGGAGAGGTCTTGGTTGAATCAGGCAGATATGCCAAGTTAACCAAGTATTTTATACCCACCCCAAATCTTCTCAATGAAGTTGATGTCCTGGAATATCCGAGGGCTTAACAGCCCAAAGAAAGGAAGACTATTAAAAAACATGCTGATGGAGGAAAAACCAACAGTTCTATTTCTGTAGGAAACTAAATGTAATACGAGCGTCTTGGAAAAAATTGCAGCAAAGGTTTGGCTCGGCGGTTTGGTCACAGCAGTGGATGCTCAAGGTGCATCAGGAGGACTAGCAATGTTATGGGATGCACGTACAATACAATTACAGAACATACATGCAAATAAACATTTTATTCAAGCCACTTTTCATATTATTGGCACCAATATCCATGGACATCTAACAAACGTGTACTTCCCTCAAGAAACGCAGCACAAGCTTGAAATTTTGGATCACATTACACAACTCAATACAGTCAGAGAGAACCCGTTATGGATATTTGGCGGGGATTACAATATGATAGCAAGTATGGAGGAAACAAAAGGAGGCCGATGCAGCATCAACAGAGATGGCTCCATTTTAAAATATTTCATTCAGCACAACTATCTAATAGATCTTCCCTGTAACAATGGAGTCTACACCTGGAATAATAAGAGGGCAGATCCCATGCAAATCGCCTCCCGACTGGATCATTTCTTGATCTCAGACAATGCGGTTCACATCGGAGGTGAATTCATTGCATCAATTCTTCCCTATTCGGGCTCTGATCATTGGCCGATTGCCCTTCATTGGCATCGCCCAGGAAGAAATTCCAAGCGACCCTTCAGGTTTGAAGCTTTCTAGCTCGCACACCCAGATTTCTATGAATTTGTTAGAGCATCCTGGTCAAAATTCAACCCCACGAACGGCACCAAAATGTCAATCTTTCAGAGAAAACTGAAACACCTAAAGGGGGAGATCAAAAGGTGGAATAACTCTGTTTTTGGCAACATATTCAAAGCAAAGGACAACCTTACTCACGAGATGAAAAATTTTCAGCAAAAAATAATAGCTGAAGGACACTCAGAAGAGCTTGCACAGAAGGAGCAGTCCATTGAAAATCAAATCCTGGAAAGGAACCTACAGGAGGAGGTTCTTTGGCGGAAAAAATCCCGAATTCAATGGCTAAAAGAAGGAGAAAAAAATACAAAATACTTCCATAAAACCACTGTGCAGAGGAGAATGAGCAACCACATCGCCCATATCATAAATGAACAAGGCGAAAAAATTGAAACTCATGAGGGTATTGAACATGAATTCCTCACATATTTTAAAAAAATGAATCAAGAACCAAATGTTAATAGAACACAGGCTATTGACACATCACTAGAAACATACCCAGCCTAATTACGGAAGAGCACAATCTTCTTCTGCTCAAACCAATCAGTCTTCAAGAGGTGGAAAATGCAATGCATCAGCTAAAAGCCGGGAAGGCACCAGGTCCAGATGGATTCACCTCAAATTTCTTTCAGCATTTTTGGGACCTAGTCAAATGGGAAGTGTGGCAGGTGGCGGAGGAATCACGAACGCTAAGATGGATGTTTCCAGGTATGAACCCAACCTTCATTGCTCTAGTCCCCAAAGCAGCGAATTCCAATACTCCAGATAAGTACATGCCGATTGCTTTATGTAACATCATCTACAAAATCGTCTCCAAGGTTATCGCTTCCAGACTGAAGCCTTTGCTTCCCCTTATCATATCGCTGGAACAATCCGGATATGTAGAAGGCAGGTAGATAACGGACGAGATTATATTAACCCATGAAATTATTCATTCTCTCAAGCAATCTAAAAAACCAGGTATGCTTCTCAAAATCAATTTATCTAAAGCTTTTGATAGCATCAGTTGGGAATACATACAGAAAATTCTAACAGCCTTTGGGTTTGCTCCTCCATGGATTAGGTGGATCAGTAGTCTTATATCATCCTCCTTCTTTTCTATTCTCATCAATGGAATACCATCATCCACATTCCGCCCTTCTCGAGGTATTAGACAGGGTGACCCTCTTTCGCCCTTTCTTTTTGTAATTCTAGCGGAGGGCCTGGGTCAAAGCATTAAAGAAGCCATCCAATCACATAATCTCAGAGGCCTAGCCTTCCACAACTTCCCGGCCTATTCTCACCAACAATTCATTGATGACAACATGTTATTTGGCCATCCTTCTGTCCAAGAAGCCAGAGTTTTCAATTCAATTCTAAAATTTTTTTCGGAAGCCTCGGGAGCTCTCATCAACAAAGTCAAGTCTGAGATTTTTTTCTTTAATACTCCTCCTGTCACCCAAAGAGCAATTGCCCGAATCTTAGGCTTCACCATAGCCTATATTCCGTCCAAGTATCTGGGGGCTCCTCTTTTTGCTCTAGCTATTAAACATTCTTTGTGGAGCTGTCTTTTAGAGAAACTTGAAGCTAAACTTTCTCTCTGGACTCATATAACACTTAATCTGTCTGGTAGGCTGGTTTTAATTAAAGCTATTCTTCAAGCAATGCCAATTTATCTCTTCTCTATTCTAGCGGCGCCCAAATGGGTCCTTAAGGAAATCAAACAGCTCCAACGCAATTTCCTATGGGGAAATTCAGGCCCAAATAGGAAATGGGCGTTAGTCAAATGGGAGAAAGCATGTCTTCCAAAAAAGGCGGGTGGCATTGGACTGAGAGACCCAAAACATAGTAATATGGTTCTGGGAGCCAAAATTTGGTGGAGATGGCTCTCCAATCCAAGCACTCTCTAGGCATCTCTATGGACAGCAAAATACGCAGGCAATGTACCCATTGAGGAAAGAATTAGAATATCAAAAGTCAGAAAAGGATCAGTCATATGGAACTCAGCCAATCTCCAATGTCATCTCATTCAAAAGCATAGCTTTTGGGATGTGAGGAACGATAATACAGCAAGGTTTTGGGTAGATTCATGGCAGCAGCTCCCAAACCTCCGGGACAATATATAGGGACTCATAAACTAGGACATAAACCCATTTGATAAGATCAACCAATTTTGGGAACCTCACAATGGGCAAGAACTCAGGAAATGGAAAGATGTATGCCACATATTATTACATAGCCCAGAGCAATCTCATCTCACACTTGCTTCAGAACTTCAAAACCGAAAAATACTATTTTCAGAAGACATGGATATTCTAAGATGGGGATACGAGGAAAAAGGTATACTACTCAAGAGGCTTACAAAATAATTATCAAGGAAAGAGTAGTTAAAGACAAGTTATGGAATAATATATGGAACTCCACCATATGGCTGAAAGTCTCTACTTTCAAATGGCTGCTATCTCACAAAAGAATATTAACCTGGGATAATCTAAGAAAATGGAAATTCACCGGGCCATCCAGATGTCCCAATTGTAAACAAGATGAGGAAACAACATTACATCTCATGCAAACCTGCTAGCTTGGGAGGAAACTATGGGAAAAGATTACATTTCGAAGCCAAAAAGACGACAGAATACATGGGGATCTTACAGGTACCCTTCGTACCTAGAGCCAAGAACCATATCAAAGTAAAATATAAATGTTCTATGGCAACTCATTCCCGGTCTCTTAATGTGGAACATATGGAAGGAGAGAAACAGATGGATCTTTAAAGATCAAGAGATGCCGCTCGATCAGGTATGGGCAGAACTGCTTAATAACCTCAAAGAAACTCTGGCTGTGAAGGTATGGTCCAAGGAAGACTACCCATCCAATCCACAAGAATAGGCTATCTGGGATAACTGGTAGATCAAATTACCCCTGCCAAATCCAAACAACGGTAGCACTCATAAGCATCAGACACCAGCAACTACATGGACTCCACCGCCAATCAATATGTTCCAACTTAACTTTGACGGAGCCTCAAGAGGTAATCCAGGGCAAACGGGCTTTGGAGGAGCCATCAGAGACTCTCAAGGGATCCCTCTCATTACTTTCCATGGTTTAATAGGATGGAACATGAATAATGCAGCAGAACTAGAAGGATTATGGAGAGGTCTCACTATAGCACAAGAGCGAGGTTTTTTTCCTCTGATTGCAGGAGGAGACTCCCAGATCATTATCACTATGGCCTCAAAACTAATGCATGGATCCCCTGTCCACAAAGTAAGCAGCAGTTGGAGACTGGCTCCTCACCTGGATCTCCTTAAGCAATGGTTTACAACTCACCAGGCGATCACATTCAAACACATCAGAAGAGAAGGAAATAAGCTAGCGGATTTCCTAGCGAATTTAGGAGTGGAAAATGGAAAAGATCTTGTGGGAGGCATGGTTTCCAACACAGTTCCTGAAATGAAGCTCCCACTTTTCAATGATATTGTCAACAATGACAGGTAGGTGAAGGAAGACTCACACCCGGATGCGGGTGTTAGCACCACGTACCCATGATTAGATAGCCCAGGACGACAGCTGGCCAGAGAACCAGCAGGTCTAGGCGGCTAAGAGCAGATGAGGAGCGGGCATTCAAGGCCCAGAGTAATGGTGGACAGAGACGGGGAGTTATGGCGCTACGCAGAGGTGTTAATGCGCAGAGAGAATGTTGGTCTGGGTTGGAGGACCGCGCGCGCAACATAAAAGAGATGAACCTGTATGTCGTCGGCTCTAAGGAGCGCTTCAGATGGCTCATTATAGGGAGTACCGGGGATGAGAGCAGTGCTCGGAAGCCTCCCCGGGTCAGGTCTCTGCATCCTGGTTTCGGTTATGGTATGGTGAGAGGATCCCGTAAGTCAGCCTCTGCTCCTTTTAGATTTCGTTTGTGGCTATTTACAGTTATATCCACTTCCTTTCAGTTCATTTTATGGTTAGGAACCTGGCTTAGAAGTCTGGTGCTGCCTGTCTCCAATTGGCCTCCTCGCTCCTATAATCTGTGTTTGCTCAGCCAGCACCCCCAATTGACAATGCCGCGCCTTCGAGGCACCCCCAGACGCGGTAGTAATACAGGCTCTAGGGGTGGTTCTTGTAGCAGAGGCGGCTCTGTCCCGCACAATGTCAATTCGCTAACCTCTGTTCCGCCCCCCTCATCGCCCTCTGAAAATTCTGGCCCGTCCATAGCCCCTGTTTCGCCCATCTCTCCGCCCTCGAACAATTCGGGCATTTCCCTGAACAACTCCTTCCACTCAGCGCGTTTTCAGTTCAAGAGTCGGCTTAACAGGCCGCTCATTTCAGCTTTAGTGACTGTGACCTTTGAGGAAGAAGAAGAGAAGATCAACTCCGACAATCCACCCACGGATCCATCAAGTGCCCAGGTTCCTAGCAACAGTCCAGGTAGCCCATCGGGGGCTGTTCTCAATGACCCGGAAAGGAAGAACACGGAGAACCAGACCCTGTCTGCTCAAGAGCCCGTCACTGATAGCGAGCCAACGCGTTTTACAGGAAACATCCTCCATCTGGTTCTCCCGCCAGGCAGAAGCGCAACGGATGTTGAGGACAATGTAATGGTTGAATGGGTCAATCTAACCCCCGACAAGGAATTTGGCTTGCCTCCGCCAGATTAAGTTCGCCAGGCCTTCCAGCGCGCTTCAGGAAGATAAGCATTTTTGGTCATGTCTGCGTCTAGGTGTTTGCTTAGTTATGTCTGTGTCCAGTTGTCTGTTTGTTTAAGTCTTGTCTGTGTCCAGGTGTTTGAATGAGAAATTCACAATGAATATGTCCAGGTGTTTATGTGAGAAGTTCACAAGGAATATGCCAGAAGCATGTTTGTAACTTTTTGTAACAGTTTTAAGACAGATCAATTATTTTTGTAAATTCCAGACAGCAGTATGCTGGCAAGAGTTTTTGACAGAGGGCAGGTTGCTACCCCCTCAGAGGTTAAACCCTCTCTGTAAATAATTTTCCTTTTTATTTAATAGAATAGTCTTTATCGAGAAAAAAAGAAACATATGCTTGTAGTATAATTCCACCCTTTGGGTGAATCCATCACTATGTGATGTTTTAGTGAGTCTAGCGAAGGTGAAACTCGGTCTTGTCATGATGGACAAATTTGTCTCTATTTGATGCTTTAACGAGTTTAACGACAATGAGAACTCGATCCTTTTCATGTTTAGAGAGTTTGAAAAGGGAAAAAGGAAAACTCCATAAGTTCTTTTTCGTGAATTTGTCTCTCAAGTCTGAAAAAGCGTAAATAATACAAGAGAGAACCTATTGACCATTTTCGATCAACGTATTCCTTTTTTCGTAAATAATATATCTCAATACAGAAAATGGTTAAACTTACACTGAGTAGATGTCATTTCCAATCCGTTTATGAGATGAAAAGGACAAGTGATCGACAATATTTTCATTTTTAAAGAGTCAGAAAAGAGATTGAAAGCTGACCCCCTATTTTTATTTTCTTTTAATGAGTCAAAAAAGGAAAATACTCAGCGATATTTTCATGTTTCAAGAGTCAGAAAAGAGCTTAAAGAGGACTCCACTTAGAGGAACGAGTGATGTCTAGGATAGCAACCGGTTCTATTGATGTTGGAACTTCTCAAAGCATGTTGATTTATGTGAAGAGGCTGGCTAATAAGACCACTCATTGTAACTTTTCCTCAAAAAGGGTAAAACAACCAAGTGAAAGTGTATGATCAGCCAAGCAGATAGTGACGATGGGAGGAGAAAAACCAAGGCTCATCTGATGGAAGAGGCTGATAGAATGGCAATCACGAGGGTTAAAATGGAGATGGGTTCATTTTTACACAAGCTTGAACCATATAGAACTATGCTTGGATTCAGTTTCATGTTTACACAAGCTTGAAATGAAAAACTATGCTTGGATTCAGTTTCATCTTTACACAAGCTTGAAACAAAAAACTATGCTTGGGATTGGTTTACATGCACCGAGCATGATGAATCGATTCTAGGTGCATTCCCCCCAAGCTTCATTACATTAACCTAAGTAGACTACTCGTGGCAATCAGGTGGATGGAATGAAGGTTCATTTATGAGATCAAGTGAAAGAGTCAACTGGGATTTTACGAGATCTAATCAAATGCTTGAATTGGAACTTTTCTCTAGGGGACCTTGTTTCATTTTTTAATACCTATCATACCTATGGTCTATCACACCATCCATCAAGTAGATAACCCAACCCAAATAGTCACAGAGATGAAGTGAAAGTGTCATGTTCAAGAGCAACTTGCTACCATAAAGTGATTTATCCCTTTCCCATTTTCTCCAGTCATTGTTGACCAGTACCTCTTTATTTTTTAACAAGCTTGAGGAGGATAACATATGCTTGTAGTATAATTCCACCCTTCAGGTGAATCCATCGCTATGTGATGTTTTAACGAGTTTAGAGGAGGTGAAACTCGGTCTTGTCATGATGGACATGTTTTTCACTATTTGATGCTTTAACAAGTTTAACGACAATGAGAACTCGGTCCTTTTCATGTTTAGAGAGTTTGAAAATGGACAAAAAGAAAACTGCACAAGTTGTTTTTCGTAAAATTGTCTCTCAAGTCTGAAAAGGCATAAAATAATACAAGAGAGAACCTGTTGACCATGTTCGATCAACATATTATTTTTTCATAAATAATCTATCTCAGTCCAAAAAAGGGTTAAACTTATACTAAGTAGTGTCGTTTCCAATATGTTTACGAGTTGAAAAGGACAAGTGCTCGAAAATCTTTTCATGTTTAAAGAGTCGGAAAAGAGATTGAAAGTAGACCCCCTGTTTTTATTTTATTTTAACAAGTAAAAAAAAGGAAAATACTCGACGATCTTTTCATGTTTCAAGAGTATGAAAAGAGCTTAAAGAGGACTCCACTTAGAGGAATGAGTGGTGTCTAGGATAGCAACTAGTTGTGGTGATGTTGGAACTTCTCAAAACATGTTAATTTATGTGAAGAGGTTGGCGAATAAGACCAATCATTGCAACTGCTCCTAAAAAAGGGTAAAAAAACAAGTGAAAGTGTATGATCGACCAAGCAGATAATGACGATGGAAGGCTAAAAACCAAGGCTCATTTGACAGAAGAGGTTGATAGAATGGAAATTACAAGGGTTAAAATGGATATGGGTTCATTTTTACACAAGCTTGAACCATAGGGAACTATGCTTGGATTCAGTTTCATGTTACACAAGCTTGAAATGAAAAACTATGCTTAGATTCAGTTTCATTTTTACACAAGCTTGAAATGAAAAACTATTCTTGGGATTGGTTCACATGCCCCCAACATGATGACTTGATTCTAGGTGCATGGCCCCCAAGCTTCATTACGTTCACCTAAGTAGACTACTCATGGCTATCAGGTGGATGGAATGAAGGTTCATTTATGAGATCAAGTGAAATATTCGACTGAGATTTTGCAATATCTAATGAAAGACATGAATTGGAACTTTCCTCCAGGGAACCTTGTTTCATTTTTTAATGAGCTTGACACAAGACAAGGAACTCTGCTCAGATTCCTTGTTTCATTTTTTAACAAGCCTGACATAAGACAAAGAACTATGCTCTAGGGGACCTTGTTTAATTTTTTAATGAGCTTGACACAAGACAAGGAACTCTACTCAGGGACCTATTTCATTTTTTAATGAAGTTGACACAGTAAAAGAACTATCCTCATATTCCTTGTTTCATTTTTTAACGAGCTTGACACAAGATAAGGAACTATGTTCATATTCCTTGATCACGACCCATAATAGGTCATGACCTTCAAGAGGTCCTCATCAGATGGGAGAATAATTCTTTGGAAGGGATGCGTAGCAAGGAATCCATTAGAGAGATCTGGTTCTAATGCCCCTACTACATAATGCACAACATCACGAAATTGATCGTTAGTTGATGTAGGCATGGAATGGGTTGCCACATAATTGACCCATGGCGGGGAAGATACCATTGGGACAAAAGGACCATTTAGGGAATGTGGTTGACTAGAAGCCATATTTGGACCGGGAAATGAAAGCTGGTCAACAGTACAAATTTGCCTTCATGCCGGAAACACATCACTCGAAAGATATTTGAAACAATAGCTCCCATGTCATACACATAGTTGCACCCAAGAAGTAAATTGTAATCTAAAGGGCCTGGGACTACCATCACATTGAGATAAACAATTTTTCCTCCCAAAGTAATAGGTAACTGAGGAAGGATCCCTAACAGTTGACTGGTTCATCTGTTAAAAGCCAACAAATTCTGGGTAACAGGAACAAGTGGCAGTGAACCGAGGGCTTGCGAATCAGTGGAGGAAAGGATACTCATAGATGCACCTTCATCTATAATAGTGCCAGATACAATCATATTATAAACCTGTACTATGATCTGGAAAAGCACATAAGAAGGTAGATGACATCTTGCCAGTCGATTCCAATCAAAGGAAGTGACTATACTACTTGGAGGGGGTACTGTAAGAACGGGAGAATTACCCCCTTCAATTATAAGAATGGGAAAATTTTCCTCCTGTCTTGATGGAACATGAGGGTTTCCTCCAAGCTCATTGGAATGTAAAGAAATGAAAAGAACCTGAGTGGTATCATACTCACTCTCTATGGGAAAGGTACGATTAACCGAAGGTGAAATCGGGTCAACTATTTCCTCGACCTGTGATTGGTCAGGTATAGACTCATGGGATTCACATTCAGAGAGAGTGGGTTTGACCGACGATTGATTTGGGTTAGTCACTTCATCAACTAATGAAGGATTAAGGGAGAGTCTCCTGTAACCGGATGGAAGTCGTTGTGGAGAAGCAGGATGGTTATCCAACACTTTTTGGGCTTCATCCAAATAGGGACAAAGGTGAATGGGGTGATTCCCTTCACATAACCTACAGGGAAACTTAACTTTACCCTTCTTTCCATGAACCTTACTACGACTAGTTGATGGTGTGTCACCAACATGATCTCCAGAACTTGATGAAACAAGATGATGTGAATGAGAAGACCATTCTTCTAAGATCTTAGGAATACCAGAAGTGTTTCAAGGAAGATGGTCTCCCGTACAAAGTTTGCAAGGATATCAAATTTTGTGAGGCTTATCAAACGGTTTCTCATCAGAAGTTTCATTCGAAGCAATGGTTTCTTGGTTGCCCCCTGGTTAATTTTCTTCTTCTTCTTCTTCTTCTTATCCACCTGGTTACTAGTGTCAGTACTTTTACCAGGTGAAGAGGAAGAAGGGGGGGGAAGAAATAACTGACGAAGAAGGTAAAGGGTCAACTTTAGGATCAACTGGAGGTTGATTTTTTCCAGGTGGAGGAGTACTCAATTGCGGAGAAATCACGACATTTTGAACCAAGGAGGTTGAAAAAAACCATACTAGTAAGCCAATGGTAAATCCTGGAAGGGATAATGTAGCCATATATGGAGCATCAATATTTCCGAAAGGAGGAAAATGACTAAGATTCCCATCAAAAGGAATTCCTCGATCGATGGACTCCAGAGTTGTTGCCATATGTCTCAACCTAAGATCAACTAAGGAGTGACGTGGAGGATTTTATCCACGGTCAATTAATTTTATTTTAATCAGAATAAAATAATGAAACAAAAGAGGGATAATCTAGGAAAAAGGATTACTAAGTAACTATGAATTACAATATACTGCCTCAGTAAACCAAGGACTTAACATACGTGTAGACAATCTCCCCAAATGTTGTTTTCGGTGTATCACAGTATACAAGGCAGCTGACTAGGTTACCTATGGATGGATAGCAACCTAATGTAGTCTGCCCATATATACTTGAAAGTACATGGAGGTCTAATTCATGTTAGCACTATCTAATGTAAAACCGCACAGTGAGAGCATTCCTTTATACTTTTCATACTATAACACCGCCCGATATACCCGAACGTACATGGACGAGCTACGATATACTTACGTACGTGGAATGAGGTATCACACTCGGAATGTATCACAGACCATTAGTGATAGCTGCTATGTTTAACGACGCCAAAACACATCTATAGCTTAGATCTCTAAATGTTATGTGTTAAGTTACAATGCTCCATTAGGTTAATTGAGATAACTTTTAAGTTGATCTTCTTAAGAATTTGCCTTTCAAGGTTCACCACGTGATGTATGTTTGCATCTCCTAGAATGAAAATAACATGAATGAAAACTATAGCTAGTAAGGGATAGAGCAATCAGATCTTTGACAAAGAGCAAATAGCACACCTAATGCAATCTCTCTAGCTATTCCTATAAAGCATTCACAAACTAAAATATACACAATGCAAGTTTTTTTTTTTCATTTCCCTTAATGTTTAGATTAACAAAAGGAAATTAAATGCACAAATAATCCATCAATACTCTTCCGCAAGAAACGAAAACTTTACGAAAGTTTCTTTTTGAAAGAAATGAAGACTTTACGACACTTCCTTTTCAGAAAAGACTAATCAATTATAAGCTAACTTTGACAATGAATTGATAATGATAAAGAAATCACCTAAGAAACAAAAAACAGTCGAGGCCAAAGTAGGGCTAGGAGGAGAAATAGAAATTGATTTCAGAACCATTAAAAACATTGATCTTTTAGCAAACAAAATCAAAAGCAAATTTGGAAAAATCAAACCAAAGGTGGGTTTTTTAGCCTAAGAGGGATCAACGTAGGCTAGAGAGGGATACAATGCACTGTAGTGCACTATCTCTAAGCTAAGGCTTCTCTGTAGCGCACTATGTCAAGACCAACACTGTGTTGGTGCCAAAGAGTCAAATCAAGAGACATTCAAGCACACTTTTTAACCAAAAACACTTCAAAATGAATGAAATAAGATCAATGAAGTCAAGCAAAGTCTACTAGGATGTAATATGATGAGGATAAGCTACTAGGAATGAAATTCCTTCCCCAGTATGGTTGCCAATT
This sequence comes from Pinus taeda, assembly GCA_000404065.3. Classification (NCBI taxonomy): domain Eukaryota; kingdom Viridiplantae; phylum Streptophyta; class Pinopsida; order Pinales; family Pinaceae; genus Pinus; species Pinus taeda. Next base: position 74,431 of record APFE031604857.1, on the reverse strand, counting down.
TGTTATATAGAATTTTCATCTACGGATAAACACATTTTCCCTAAGTGGGTAGCTACACTTAGAAAAACATAAAGAAAGTAGTTTAACCTTTTCCTATAGTAGAGAGATGAGATGAAGGAACTTACTTGTAGTATTTCTCTTCCTTGTTCCCTGTTGAATTGCCTTCGTTGCTCCCACTTGAACTAAATCTGCTCAATAGGTACCTGTGTCAATAGAAACAGAAACAACAATGATCAAATCATATGTGATCTATCTACTATAACCAATGGAATCGAAGATATTGAAACACATAATCATCATAGATATGAAAAGAATATGATAAAAGGAATAAATAACTTTATTAATGTAGAAGGAAGAGTTTCACCCAATACAGTTTGATCCTGTGCCACTCATCCAGCTTCAGTCCAACCCTCGCCACATCAAAAGCACACCAATCCAACAACATAACGTTGCTTGAAATGAACTCAAATATCAAACCAACAAAATTTCTCTACAATCTTCAATTTCTAGCCCCCTTGATCACTATGATGAGTGCTCAATTTATTGGGAAATGGAAGTGGTTTTGTCATAAATGAGGGTATTGAATGGCCTTCCAAAATTGGAGTTAGTTTCCATGGAGAAAGGGATGAGAGGATAGGAGGTTAATTGATCCATAGCCTATCCAAATTCAAGCTCATAGGATGAGATAAGAGATGAGATCCTTTTAGAATGATCTAGAATCAAGAAATATTCCTAGAATCCAATGTGAATTTCGCTCAATCTCACCCAGCACAGGTCAAAGAGGGCCTAAGTGCACTGTAGTGCAAGCCTGAATGGGCCTACCTACTCTGCAGCGGAATTAACCCTAACCAAGGCTACACTGGTGTCCCAAGGAGGCATTTCAGCAAGGCTTCAAGCTAGGAAACTTCATGGATGGAAACATTCAATGAGATGACTTGTCTAGGGCATGTAACAACTGAATTAGGGTTTAATGAGCCCTAATTGTACTGATCTGAATGTTGGGAGTGATGTGCCCAAATAGAACTATAACAACTATCCTCAGCATGTTTTGGCTCAATAAATATCACGTTGGTAGCAACTACAGTTGTGTAGATCTATACTATCTCGGTAAGTTTCCATGATGTTAGAAACCCTCAACATACCCGTGGCAGAAACCCTCAGCATACCCGTGAGAAGAGACATACAGTCTCATTGGTTACCAAAAGATTCGTATTAAATGTGATACAGTATTAACATGCTACAAAGAGTAGTGATGGATATTGATCTTGCAGATCAGTGATCTCAGTTTCGATGTAATGAGAAGGAGCAACCTCGCCATAATGAAAAGAAGTAGTGTCAATGTCTTGGTGACTAAACATGATGATGAAAGGATCTCATCACAGTGTAAGATTATCTCAATCTAGATTAATGTACAATCATGACACTACTTCAGCTATGATCTTGTTCCTGTAGATCATAACCTTGATGAAGGCTATAACAGTGAAGAAGATCTTAATGAAGCAATCATGGTGCAATAGTGACCTAGCTGGAGGAGCAACAAGATGATGATATCAGCAGTGCTCGAGGAAGAGGATTGATGGCTTGGTCTTGGAGAGGCAGATTATGTCAAGGGTCATGGTCTTGGTATTCATCAATGGAATCTCTATAATAAGAATTTACGCATGGGAATTCATCTCCAAGAGGGAGAGGTTTTGGCCCTGGAAGATAGGCAAACATTTGTGTTCTTGTCTCTTTTGTTTTTGATAGCAGTGTGATTAAGTTAATATACACATGCTAATATTGAAGCGAACATCAAGCTAAGATAAATTGTTTAAATTCTTCACAAATTGTTATCATGTAGCGAAGAGTCAATGTAATTATGCATGCCCTAGATTCTTCAACAAGGAGATCACGAGAAAAATATACTAGTTATATGGCACTGATAACAGGATTCATTGATTATGAGCCTTCTTCATTTGAGAAAGTAGTTTCCAAACCATCGTAGGTAGATGTCATGATGGAGGAGTATGATTCCACCATGAAGAAAAATGTATGAGAGGTGGTACCAAGACCAGAGATCAAGTCAATGGTTGGTTCCATATGGATATACAAAGTGAAACATGCAACTGATGGCAGTATTGAGAAGTACAAGGCTAGATTTATGGCTAAATGCTTCTCATGGGTAGAGGGAGTTGATTATGAGGAGACATTTTTCCCAGTGGAAAGATGCTACTCCATCAAAATCATTCTAGCATTATTTACGTTATTGGGGTGGAAAATTTGTTAAACAATCTTGGAGAACTTCATGATAAAGCTGATGGTATTCTGCGTTGTATTATTCATAAAAAAAATGTTATTTATACAAATAGAACCATAAGGAGACAATTATGTCTCCATAACTAGAAATACAGGAAAAAACTAATCAATGTACTAACTAAGACCATCCTATCTATATACAAATCCTGAAGGATTAGTTAACATACCCCCCTTAATCCAAAGGGATATCTGACATGCCAAGTAAAGAAATAAAATTTTCAAACCTTTCATGTCCTAATGCTTTGGTAAAAAAATCTGCAATTTGTTCTGAAGTAGGAAAATGTGTCAGATGAAATGTTTTGGCCTCAACATGATGTCAAATCAAATGATACTAGATGTTGATATGTTTGGTTTGATCATGAAATTCTAGATTCTTGGCCAATTGAATTGCAAAAGAATTGTCAAAGAATAGAGGAGTTGAAGCCTTTTGTTTCTCCTGCAAATATTCAAGTATTTTGTGAAGCCAAATTATTTCTTTTGTAGCTTGAGATGCTACAACATATTCAGCTTCGGTGGTAGAATTAGTGGGAACCATTTTTTTTCGCGATCTCTAACTAATAGCTGATGATCCAAGATTCATCAAATAACCAAAGATTGAGACCCCATGCTCCTTATCACCATCAAAATATGAATCTAAATAACCAATAAGATGGAAGTATGAAACTTTGGAATATTTGATGCCATATGTTCGAGTTCCTTTTAAATATTTAAGTATTCTTTTTGTTGCTACCCCATGACATGCACAAGGTTGATGCATAAATCTGGAAAGTATCCCTACAGTAAAAGTTATATCAGGATGAGTGGTAGAAAGATAAATTAAAATTCCAACAAGTTTCTTGTACTTTGTTAGATCTTCAAATGGTTTTCCTTCTTTTGAAGTAAGTTTTAGATTTTTTTCCATTGGATTAGCAACATGATTACAATCCATCTTGCATATTTGTTCAATAACTTTCCAACGTATTTCCTTTGAGAGATAAAAATATGTTGAGGTTTTTTGTCAACTTCATTTCCAAGATAATAATAAAGTAAACCTAAAATTTTCACATCGAAAACATTTTGTAATTCCTTCTTAATAGATGATATATACTCATCATTGTTCATTGTAACAATCAAATCATCAACATAGACAACTAGATAGACAACTGATCTTCCAACCTTCTTAACAAAAAGAGTTGCATCATCTAGGTCAAAATATTTATAATTCAACTAAATAAGAGTTTAGTTAGTTTCTCATACCATGCCCGGGGTGCTTGTTTCAAACCATACAAGGACTTCATCAATTTGCATACCTTTTGTTCTTTACCTTTGATAGAAAAACCTTCTAGTTGAAACATGTAAACATCTTCCTTCAAATATCCATTTAGGAAAGCAATTTTTACATCCATATGATGAATTTTCCATCCTTTCTGAGTCGGAATAGCTAACGAAGTTCTACTAGTGCACCATTTAGCTATAGGAGCAAATGTTGTTGAGTAATCAATATCTTATTTTTGTGTGTATCCCTTTGCTACAAGTCTCACCTCATACTTGTCAAGTGAACCATCAAATTTATATTTGATTTTATAAACCCACTTGCAACCAATGGGTTTGATTCCATTAGGAGAATCCACCAACCTCCAAGTTCCATTTTTAATAAGTGCATCATATTCCCTTTGCATTGCATTTTTCCATTCATTACAATTAATAAATTCTTCAAAAAACGTAGGCTCACTATCAACAAATAAATTATACTCAGAAACATGAGAATGGTTACATGAAGAAATTCCTATTTCAAAATCATCATATTTTCTTGGAAATGTTTTACGAGTTGATCTTTGTAGAGGTTGTTCATATTTTGGAGGAAGTTGCTCACCTTGTGGAGCAGACTCTTCTGGAATGCAAGTACTTTCTGTCCCTATATAAACACTTGTATCATCCAATTCTTCTTCAGCAGAACCATTATCATCATTACAAGGAAAATCCACAAACTAATCTAGAATGGGAGTCTCCCCTTCAGGATGTGGAATATTATTATTAGATTCATGATAAAATTTATTAGACATAATTTTTTCTAAATGATTAAGTTGTCTATTAACTGTGGAAGTATCTTTATCAGTTTCGAGAAATACTACATCTCTTGACAAAATAAACTTCTTATTCTCTTCATCATACAACCTGTATGCCTTAGAACTCAAGGAATATCCAAAAAATATACATTTTTTGCTTCTCGCACTCAACTTATTTCTTTGCTGCTTAGGAATTAAAGCATAATACTCAGAACCAAAAAATCTGAAATGATGAATGACATGAATATGATTATACCATAATTCATATGGAGTTTTATGTTGATAACAAAAGAAGGAAAATGATTTCTGATATAGGATGCAAAAAGTACTGCTTCTCCCCAAAACATAAACTTTAAATTTTTAAAGAACACCATTGATCTAACCATATTAAGAAACCTTCTGCAACCCCACTTTGTTGTGGATTATAAGGAATTGTTGTTTTGTGTTTGATGTCATTCTCTTGAAAATATATATCAAAAGCATTTGAAGTATACCCTCCACCATTATCAGTTCTCAAAGTGCCTATACTAAGTTGAGTTTAATTTGTAATCAAGAGATGAAATTTTTTAATTACATAAAAAACTTGTGACTTTTCTTTTAAAAGATAGGCCCAACACATTCTCGAATAATCATAAATGAATGTCAGTATATATTTATTACCATTTTCAGTAGAAACATGCATAGGTCCACATAAATCTGAATGTACGAGACCACATTTTCTTGAAACTCTCGAAGTAGAACATTGAAAAGATTGTTTATGGTGCTTCCCTAAAATACAAACGTTACATGGATTAAGTTTTCTTGGAACTTTTGAAAGCCCCCTAATTCCTTGCTGTCTCATAATTCTTATACTAATTGATATGACCAAAACGAGAATGCCATAATAAACTTGAATACATAGTATCATTTTGCTGGACCAAATGAGTATTATTCAATGCAATGGATGAAATACCTTTCAACTTTAAGAGTTTGACTTATTCCACAATAGTCATTACAGTCCCATTATCAGCTACTCTTTGAATCTCCACTTTTCCATCAAATATGTGTATTGAATGTCCTTGTTGTCTGATATGTATAAGAGATAAAAATTTCCTTTGAAATTATGGAATGTAAACAACATCATTTAAAATATAATTTGTAAGTCCTTGCATATTTGATCTAATAGATATGATCCCTAAAGGTTTAACTTGAGATTTATCAGCAAAATAGACTACTCCATTAATGTGACCATTGATTTTTTCGAACAGATCTCTTCTAAAGGTCATATGACAAGTGGCACTTGTGTCTAAGATCCAATTGTCACACCGTGAAGAAAAATAGTTACTAAAGAAATCAACCATGTTAAAATTACAATAGGAAACAACATAATGTGCATTCTCAAAAGACTGTCCTTTATTTGGTGGTGGTTGATCTTTCTTTTCATGCATTTGTTCCCTCGTTTCACTAATTCTCTCCCAGGGAATTCTACATTTAGCAACAATATGTCCAACTTTACCACATCTAAATCATTTGATAGTTGTTTTATCATTAAAACTTATTGCTGTTTATCATTTTTTCCCTCCCCTGCCTCTATAAATCCTTCTACCCTAACCTCTACCACCCTTATTGTTTTTGGATGATTTTTCTTGAGGTTTTTGATATTTTTTAGCAAGACACAAAGTTTCAATATTAGAAATGGGTAGGGGTTCTTTCTTGTCAAAATCCTTCTCTATTTCTGCATTTTTTCCTACTAATTTGTAAAAAATATAAATCTTTTAACTGTCCACTAGCTTGGAGAGATTCCAAATAGTGCGAATACCATGGTAGATGGATTTTATAAAGGTATTAAGTTATAGATCAACCTTAACACAAGTGGATTCAATTTCATGATTGATTGCTTTAATTTCAGAAGCAAGTTTCAATGGATCATTATATTTCATCTTCAGATTAAATAAATGTAATAGTAATTGAATGAGCTCCAATTTTGAATGTGTATCACAAAATTATTTTAACTTTGTTATTTCTTCATATGTTGTTTTACTTTGAATAATATATCTTCTTACCTGTTTTGAAACTGAAGTAGAGATTAAAGCATATGCCTTTTTATCCTTACTTTCCCAGATTGCTAGTTGTTTTTCCTCATCAGGTGGCTCTAATTTATTGTCATTTTTTTCTTCACAAACTCCATCCCACATATCACTAAAAATAAGTGTATTTTTAAGTTTTCTATACCACTCTTGATAATTTTCCTTTCCAAAAGGGACAACACCGACTAGAGAGACCAAAGAATTCATTTTTGCAGAAAAAGTGGTAGTCAAAATTGTGAATGTACAGGACTCCTGATATATATATATATATATATATATATATATTATATATATTATATATATATATATATATATTATATATATATATATTTTAAACTTCCTTTAGAGTGGTATCTCCCTTCAATAATATTTTAATTGGTGCTCGAATAGTCCGAGATCAACATTCTATCACATTGAAATCGGTAGTGTGATGTGGTCCCGTCAAACATGTAATGATCATACTGTAACAACCCTGGTTAAAAAATCATGTAAACATATATAAGACCACCATCAAGGGACACATATTCCATGTTGAATGGTGAGAAAAACATCCTAGTCAGTGTTAATTGGGTTATTATGGCTAAAGTAAATTAGCAAAGGCAATGGCAAAAGAATGAAGCATTTATTGGCATTTTATCTATGAAAATAAAGGAAATTAGGAGAAAAGGAATGTGAAAGGGCACAGGTTTCATGTGAGGAGGAAATTAAAGGAAAACAATGGAAAATGAAGAAAATAGAGGCCTCATTAATAAAAAGGCTTCTGAGGATTAGTGGTGTTGATGGTGCTGGACCTGCCAACATTCATGGGATCTCCTCGATATGAAGTCCCAAATAGACCTCACACCGTTTGGTGTGGGATTCCTATCCGGTATGATGGCCCGATTGCCATTGTCTTAAGGATTTGCCTCAATTCTTGCTTGTCAGCACATGAGAGTGGTCTGCTTTGCCTTCGAGAAGTGAGGTTCACGTGCCTGGTGAGTGCTAGTGTACTCGTGTCAATGGTTCTTTCACTGTGAAGGGAGGGGGTGAAAATGGGTCCCAAGTTGGTTGGGATTCAGTCCCAACTCAACTAGGAACACACAACACAACAAGATGTGCACAGCTTTCGGAGGAGGAGTCCACATGGATGTGGCACTCACAACATACAAGGTAAGATAACACGTACAACACTCAACAAATGAGTTCAAACGAGAAACAATTGTTACAACAAGCTTCATGTGAAAGGTCTGTTTGACGTCTGGGAGAGTAGTTTACATGGGTGAGACAACGTTAACAACATATACAACACATTTCCATTAATAGATTATGTATTAAAACAAGTGAAATAGTTTAGATGTAGAACACATGTTGAAGCAGCATGCATTACAAGTGTTAAAGATTAGTCTTACAATATATACAATACATGTGTGAAAACATGCTGGCCTATTAACAGGCTTCTGAATTAAGCGAAAGTTCCAAGACACATCGTTACACTATACATCACTAACCCCAAGTGCGGGGCATTGGAGCCACTACTTACTCCTCAAAGAAAGGATACCAGACTCTCTTGGCTATGTGGGAGGAGTTGAGGTGAAAAGTCCTTTGCATGTACAAATGAGGGGGTGTTTGTAGCCAAATGTGAAACTAAGCCTTATGGTTGTTCAACTACCCTCATGACTGTTTGACTTCCATGAATTTTCAACTTACATGGCTCTTTGTTCAACAAGTGGGTCTCTTGAACTTCCACATTACATCACATTGATTGACAACATAGCCCATAATAGAGATGTGGGCGACATGACCCATGACATTACTTGACATGGCAGTTCTGGTACATTCATGCTATTGCTGAAGTGCATGTTGAGCTTTAGTGCTGCTGGGTGATGGGTGTCTTCATGGTGTATCACAACTTCACCTCTGCATGGCGAAGTTCACAGAGTCTTCGATGGTCCCTTGTTCGCTTGATGAAGCTTTAGCATGTTGTTCGTTGCTTGCATGCTGGAAGGCTTGACAGGCTCATCTGTTCACGAAGGCGCACGTTCACCGCGTTCATCCATTTCACATGCATCATTCTTTCGTCTATTGGTGAACCTGTCCTTCTGCATGTTCTCCCTTTGTTCATCCCATTCATCGTCTTGCCACGTTTATTGGTGTACATGTACCTGTAGTCATTCATGACGAGGCGAAATCAAATCCAAAACCTCCTAGTCTACCATGACACATGATCATTTCAGATGCAGGTGACCAGGAGAGGCAGCAATGTTTTGAAGCGGGATGATGGCTCCGGGCACTATTGATGAAAACTACGCAAGAGTCACTAAGTGATGGAGACGGGAAATCTAAGTCGACAATGACTGTTTGCGAGGTCTGGATGGGTTGGGAGGCAAAATTGTGCAAATTTTGGGAGAGACAGTCTGGGTTGCAGGAAGGCAAGGTAGGTAGGATCTGCGTAGTTTCTGGAATGAGTGGGAAGTAGGGGCTAGAAGGCCAAAATTGCACAAATTTCTGGAGGAACAGGCTGGGATGTGAGGAGGGTTAGCAGTTAGGGATTGCACAGTTTTTAGGAGGAACTACCCGGGAGACTAGCAGCCAAAATTGCGCAATTCCCAGAGGGAAATGGTAGTTGGCTACTGGGGTCACTGGCAGCCGAAACTGTGCAATTCCCAGAGGGAACTGGCAGTTGGATCCTCAGTCACTGGCAGTAGAAACTGCACAGTTCATGAAGGGAAGTGGTAGTCTGCTACTGGCAGGGGAAACTGCACTGAGGCCGGGGGGCCGACATGCTGATCATTTATGTGCAATTTCTGAGCTGAGCGGACTATTGGGCAGCAGAAGGCCTGCTCATGAAATGACACAATTTCTGAGATGAGCAGTGGGTTGAATGTCGGGATGACTGAAAGGGAAAACTGCGAATTTTCTGAGGGAGACAGGGATGGGCACTTGGTTTTTGTCTGGCCTGTCTACACAATTCCCTTAGTCAGCTAAGTGAGTAAGGTTAGTGGCCTTTGCACAATTTTTTAGGGGAGTCAATCCCGAGGTGACTGTTGGTTCTGATTGTCCGGGTGGCCAACATGAGAATCATAATTCGGTAGCATATGCCAGACACTCCTTGAAGGGAAGAAAGTTCATAATTTTCACCTTCACGATGCATTGTTATGCCACCTGGGACACATTTGTGTTCCTTCAAGTGAGTGTGCCAAGATGATTTGGGAGGTGCACTGCAGTCGGTTCATTGGACATTTCGGAGTAGAGAAAACATTGGTGGTATTGCAGAAGTATTTTTGTTGGCCAAAACTTTTTCAGGATGTTGGGAAGTACATTAGATCTTGCACCACCTGCGCCATTACCAAATCAACCATCAAGAAGCAAGGCCTTTATACTCTTCTACCTACTCCTAGCCGGCCTTGGGAATCTGTCTCCATGGATTACATGTCGAGCCATCCTTCTACTAAGCATGATTAACGATTTTTTTTTGTCGTCTTCGATAGATTCTCTAAGATGGCTGTCATGGCAGCTTGTAAGAAGAGTATCACAACAAAGGCCACTGTTGAGCTCTTCTTTGAACGAGTGTGGGTACACTTTGGAATCCCATAGTCAATTGTCTCAAATCAGGAAAATAGATTCCATAGTGCATTTTGGTCAAGTCTCTGGTCGATGCTGGATACAAAACTTACTAAGTCCACGGCTTTCCATCCCCAAACTGATGACCAAACAAAGGTTGTGAACATGATGATCGTACACATTATGTGCATGTACAACTCGAAGCATGCACACACATGGGATGAAAGTACCCCTATGTCCAACATAGCTACAACAAAGCTCTCCATAGCTCAACAAGCCATAGCCCCTTTTATGTAGGGCTGGGATTTCAGCCATTATGCCCCATCGATGTGGCCATACCATTTGTAGCCACTCAAGTAGATTCAGCTCACGTTTTTTCTGAAGCTTAAAGGGTTAACAATTTCATTTAGTGCATTCAACACATATGCCAACAGGTCCGGGATATATTGGATAGAGCCAATGCTAAGTGAAAGAAACACCATGATTAACATCGAGTTCCATACAAGTTCCATGTGGGCGACCAAGTTTGACTACATTTGTAGAAGTAGTGCCTTGCTAGACCCCACCGCAAGCTTCACCCACTTCGATATGGGTCATACACCATCACCAAGGCTATTAGTGACAATGCGCTCAAGCTTAGCATCCCACCATTCCTTTTTTTTCTCTGAGTGTTCAATGTAGATCGCCTTCGGTCATACTTTCCACCATCGTTAGACACATCTGACATTACAAAACAACTCACACCTACATACATCAACTCAGACTGCATGGAATAGGCCACAACTAATTAGATCATGGAAACACATATCAATAACACTCACCAATAGAGGATACAATTATATCGAGTTTTCAAAGCAGGCCAACTCCTTCACCAGGGCAACTAGTTCACCAGGGACCAGGTTCAACAAAAATTTCCTCACCTCATCAAGGCTCTACATGCAATGGGGACCATTGCTTCCCAATGGGGGAGGAATGATCTAGGTGGATATTAGTGGCCACTCACCTGTTCCACTTAGATCCCCCATTCAGTTTCATCTATTTCCTTCTTCATTTCAGCAATTTTTTATTTTTAGCAGTTTTTCGGGTCATGAACTTCGGGAATAGTTTTGACCCCCTAAACAACAATTTATGGGATCAGTGAAGGCCCTTGGTCATAAGCACATGCCTACGGTGAAACCTATAATACTTGGTGAGACCTTACCAATAAGGTATCATATGCATCAAATGGAGATAATATGACCAAGTTACGACCCTAGGAAGTTGGCTTCCCAACAAACCCCAATGGGGCCCACAAACTCTTGGTGTTACATCGCTTGGGGTTAGGGTTTTGGTTGTTTAGAGTTTTCTCATATTTTCCAACAATAAATAGGTTCTTGAGCCTCATTGTAACATAGGTCAGAGGCATGTAACCACCTGTTGAAGGCCCCAGAAATCGGGTCAACAACAAGGGGGATACCCGCCCGGTCCGGACCTTGGTTGGCAGCTCCTTATCCGTTTGGTATAGCGGGTCTGACTGGGGATATGGGACCAATTTCCCAATTCAATGTGTGTGTGTGAGAATGATGGGCATTTCTGTTCTAAATGGAATACTTCTATCCTAATTCTAATCTAATTCTATGCTATCGTATTCTAATAAATAGAAAAACATCGAAATTTATGCTAACTCAGGGGTGTGATCTTACTTCTATGTGATCTAAAAATATTTCAAACAATAACTGGTAATAAAGATCATTTAGCTATTATAAGAAAGGAATTCAATAAAGATGAACTACTTCGTGTAAGAAGTTAGACGAAATAGTTGTGAAAACTTATCGCATAAATAAGCTATTCATACACTAAACATAAACAAATAGTTATCACCGTATAAAAGTGCCAAATGATAACTCAGACATCCATGCTGTAATATATAAACAACTCAAAACTGAATATCACTTTAACGCATAAGCAAAAATGGTTAAGAGATAAAAGTACCATTTGTAACTAGTCCTACTAATGAGCTTCAAGCGACAATTGATTTATCTCTCCTTGATTTAACATCCACTAAGAGTACAGAAGTGGAACATCAGTAGCAGATATCAAATGAAAATATCAAATAAACCCTGTTCCATTCATTCACAAAAACCTCCTTTGAGGGTGCAAAAGTGCATGTTTAGAGGACAAGTTTTTGATAAATTTCTGGACCCTTCTCTAAATGCATGAGAAGGGTTTAAATACTACTAACTAAATAACTTATTTACAGAAATTGAGGATTCGGTTTAAATGACCGTCCTCTTTCTAGGAAAAACTATTTCTAAAATTAAATCTACTATCTAACTATTTCTAAATCTACTCCTTAATGTCGCAAGCATTCAGTATTTTCCTGAGTGGAGTCAGCTGACTGTCTTTCGTCTTTGGTTGAGTCAAGAAAACAGAATCGGCAAGAGCTGGCATTGTCTTCTCAGTAAAATTGATGATATACTTGAGAATCATCCAATGAATATGTATCATTACCATGTATGCCTGGTAAAAATCCCATTTCAACTTGGTTAACCTTTGGACTGCTTCTGCTTTTCCTTTAGTCTTCTGTTTCCAGTTTGTTTCTATCGTTGATTTCTTGTAATTTTCGGGGCTTGCAGATGACTGAGTAACTAGGGGCCTTCCTTTTCGAACAATTTTTCTTAGCGATGCGCGATTAGCGCTAAGACGCGCATCAGAAACTGCCTCTGTTTCTTGATCCGGGCTTCCCTAATGCGTTTTTTGCCTCTTGCACCTTTTTATCTCATCCGGTATAAAACTCAAAATTTGTAAAAATAGTGATTCTGTGAGCTCTTGACCCTGAGAATTAAACTGTCTGTTTCTGGTATCAACATCATTCAGTACCCATTCAACCATGGTTGTATATGAGAAATATGTGATAGATGCCTTAGAAGAGTTCCTCGGCTCTTTTTCTTCCTTAAGTGGATTAGGTGTGCCTTCCGAAATGTACATTGGAGCGGTGCCTTTCCTCCTCATAGTTTTCTGCATACTACCTTGCATGACGCTTCATCCTTCTTTCTTGCAGTTTACATTGAGGTGGAAGTAATGATAAAAGACTAATGACAAGAAAACTTTTAAATGCCGAAGATATGCAAAACATGCCACCTTACGTGAGCTAGTTCTTCGAAAAACACAACACCATACTTCATTAACAACTGGTAATAACTCATTAATTCACATTAAAATACATGACCAACTCTTGGCTAAAAACATTTCCTCGAATAGTGAGCCAGAACCAACTGCGATGGAGGGGTCCTGCGATTTTGCTTTGAGATATCGCAGATCGCTGTATCGCAAATCGCAACATCATCGTGTTGTTTTTTATCGCAAGGTCGCAGTATCGCAATATCGCAACATCGCAATTTTGCAGTATCGCGGTATCACAGTATCGCAATATCGCATTATTGCAGATCGTTATAATCCTTATGTGTGATTCATGTGATTTTTGCGATGCGCGATATGCGATATTGCATATCAGCGATTTTTTTTAGAGTTTTTTAATGTGAGTGTTTCTTTACTGTATGCGATGCGATGAGGTTTCGCGTCGCAATCTCGCTTTTTGTCATTTTAACTCATTAGAAAGTGTACCCTATCATTCTTTGCGCGATGCAATATCTCTTAAGGAGTGAATTTAAGTTTCTTCATTATGAAACTTAGGTTTTTTAGATTCTTCAAGGTATTTTCCTAAGTCCATGATGTTGTAAGTTTTATCTAAAAAGAAAATATAACACTAACTGATTTTTTGATTTTTACTGAGGGTCCCCACTTATTTAATATTAGCAATAACACTTCATAAGGAGGGGGGTTGTTGGTGGCCACAACAATTGGCGATTCACTTGGAAGAACCAGTTATCTCTGTGTTTCTATTGGATTTTTTCAGCTTCCAAAACAGAAAATTTTTCAGAAAATTAAACTTTATTATGGAAAGATAAAGTACATTATGCTCTAACCTGTCAATGACATTTTGTTTCAGCTATTTTCAACTTTTGATTA